>AFIR01000587.1:0-105620 GCA_000223685.2 Zymoseptoria pseudotritici STIR04_4.3.1
CGTTTTAAATTTTCGTAACGTAAGCAGGAGGCTTATTACTTAACCCGCGTAGTTAAGAATAGCTATTTTAGCCTATATATAATTAGGCGGTCTTATAATACCGCCGAGGAGCTTAAATCCTACCTGCGTCGAATCGATATCGACCTAACCTGCTAGAAGGCAAACGAACTCTCCGCTACCGGTAACGGTAATAGCAGCGGTACTCGCAACCGCAATAATAAAACTAAGGACAAGTTATAGCCGGAGCGTAGTCTCCTTAGCGGCATAAACTATAGTATAACTAAGGCCTACAACTAGTCTAAGATTAGTCGATCCTACAAGCCTATAACTTAGTCCGAGATAGACCGTCTCTCTAAGATAAACAGGTACTTTGTATATAAGACTAAAGGACACAACTACGGCAGCACGGACTGCCTACTCTTTAAGCACTGTATAGAGCGCGGCAATACTAAGACTCGGCAGAACGCGTCGACTACCTAGCCTATAGAGTTAGATAACATCTCTATTCCTATAGAGGCTAACTTAGGAAATGCTCCCGCCCGTACCTAAGTAGCTTAGGAGCGGGCACTTTACTACTAGTACTACCCTGTCCGCCGGACCTATATAAGGAAACTAGCTTTCGCGAGTATACTAGTAAGAGGAGCGTTCCCTATAAAGCCCTATCTCCGACTAGCCCTAATCGACAGACTCGCTGCGTAGCTAAGAAAGCTAAACGAAGGGCAATTCGCTAGGCCTAAGATATAGGCGGTAATATTAATTTATCCGATAGTAATAAGGAGGATAAAGAACCTTACTTCCGCTAGGCTGCAGTCGACCTTAACGAACCGCTACTAGAGCTAGCTACAAACTTATTAGTACATCTTTTAGTAATAGCGTTCCGAGCCGCGTCTCTAGTAGAAATCTCGGACTATATTATATTCGAGGGACTAGCCGGAAATTAGAAGATCCGCATCTATATAGATAGCGGCGCCGACGCATACTACATTAGTCCGGCCTTCGCCGCGAAAATAGGCAAGAAGCCCCTTAATAAGCTAATTAATATCGCATATATAGATAGAAGCAGAGGGACGCCTATTACCGAGTAGACAAGTATAGAGCTAAATCTAAATAGTTATACTAAGGAGCTTCCTTACTTCGTTACTTAACTTAAATATAACCTCGTTCTTAGCGGCCCTTAGCTTCGCAAGTACAATCCTTAAATAGATTAGTTAGAGGGTACTATTACCTTCGATCGGCCCTATTGCGCTAATTATATTACGCATAACTCCCTCGCTAGTACTCCTTGCATCCGCTACTATAACTCGATAGCTAACGACGCCGACTATTTGCAACCGGATTCGCGCCGCGCCGACCTTAAGCTCGAATTAATCGCTGTTTCTTAAGTATTAAGCGGTAAAGCCTATAACGCAATGCAGAGGGGCGAAGAAGGCTTCTTTATATAGGACTATCTCCCTAAGGAGATTTATTAGACGTGCGGAGAAGTTAATCGAGCGCTGCGAATATATAAGCTTAGCCGGTCTAACTTCGAGAAGTATATAAAAGGCAAGCCCGATAAGGACTATACCTAGAATGTTCTATCTTAATTCGAGGACTATAAGTATCTATTTAATCGCCGTGCGGCAGAGTCGTTACCTAACTTGTTACTAGCCTACCGCGCAGACGGTAACCTAGGAATTAACTTCGAGCCTAGTACTAAAATCCCCTTCCGCAAGCTATATCCGATAGGAGAAAGGGAGCTAGCGGTCGTACGTAAGTATATTAACGACCTTATTAAGAAGGGTGTTATTCGAGAAAGCAAGTCGCTATGCAGCTCGCCGGTGCTTTTAATTAAGAAGGGCAATAGTAGGATCCGCGTCTATATCGATTACCGCGCAGTTAATGCTATTACTATTAAGAATCGCTACCCGCTGCCTTATATCCGAGAAACGCTACTACGTATAGGCAAGGCTAAGATCTTTACTATTCTAGACATTATTACCGCCTTTAATTGCCTCTATATTCGGGAGGGTAATAAGTAGAAGACAGCATTTACTTCGCGATATAGCATATACGAGTATATAGTAGTGCTATTTAGTCTTGCGAATGCGCCTTCCTAATTCTAAGCCTATATTAACTGCACCCTCGGCGAATACCTAGACGACTTCGCCTTAGTATAGATCGATAACCTAATTATCTATAGCAATTCGTTTAACGAGCACGTTAAGCATATCCGCAAGGTACTCTAGCGTCTACAGAACGCCGACCTGCCTCTCGATATAGACAAGTATAAATTCTTCGTCTCGGAGGTAGTCTACCTTAGTATTATTATTACTATCTATAGTCTAAAGATAGATCCTCGCAAAGTAGAAGCGATTACGGGATAGGAAACACCGATATATCTAAAGGATATTTAAGCCTTCCTAGGACTTGCTAACTTCTACCGGAGATTCGTACGTAATTACTCGACTATTATATAACTACTTATAAGTATATCGAAAGGCTAGGGTGCGAAGAACCCCGATAGCTCTAAGAAACGCACGCTATTCGTATAGACAGATAACTATTAGCTAGCCTTTAATGCCCTTAAGCTCGCATTTACTACTACTCTAGTCCTCGTATATTATAACTCCGAGAAACCCTATACTCTTAAGTACGACTCCTCGGACACTATCTCTGCTAGTGTCCTATTATAGTACGATAACGACGGCGTCTTGCATCCTATCGCGTTCTTTAGTAAGAAGATATCGCTAGCAGAATGTAATTACGAGATCTATAATAAGGAGCTTATAGCTATTATTAAGGCCTTCGAGGAATAGCGCCTAGAGTTAGTCGCCGGTTATATATACGTCCTCTCCGACTACCGGAGTCTTAAATACTTTATAACTATAAAGTAGCTTAATCGCCGTTAGGCCCGTTAGTCCGAGTTCCTAGCTAAATTTAATTTTTAGATCGAGTACTATATAGGCAAGCTAAATAGCAAAGTCGATGCGTTAATATAACACTTATAAGACATAGACAAGACGGCCGACTATAAATATCGCAACGTGTTACTATTAAAGACCGAGCAGCTTTCCCTAGAGCTCCTCGCCGCCCGGGCGCGCGAGGAGGAGTATAAGGCTTTACGCTAACGGCAGTACGCTATACGCTTCCTCGAAGACGAGGATCTGTTAGTCGACGAGATAATTTAGAACGCATATGCAAAAGACGAACTCGTATAGGCTATCTTAGCCGCTCTTAACAACAGTCTCTTACAACTGCTACCCGCGCTTAATACGCGCATTTCCCTAGGCAATTACTATAAGCAGGGACGAATAATTATAGTTAAAAATAGAGTCTATATTCTAAAGGACGAGGATCTCCGGACTAAAGTCTTCTGTTACTATTACGACGCCCTACTAGCAGGACACCCTAGTCGAGACCGCACGTATAACCTCGTTACGCGAGACTACTACTAGCCTAGCTTATACGATAATTGCGAGCGCTTTACCCGCAATTGCTAGACCTATAAGCGCACTAAGGCCTCCTAAGAAGCCTACTAGGGTTAGCTACGACAGCTTCTAGTTCTAGCGGCGGCATATAATTTAATTGCCCTTAATTATGTTGTCTAGTTGCCTAATAGTACTATAGAAAGCAATAGTCTAGTCTATAATAATATTCTTGTAGTTACCGACTAGCTTACTAAGCGACGCTACCTTATTCCGGTAGCCGACATAACACCCGAGATAACGGCTAAGGTAGTCCTTCGGTATATAGTTAGCTAATAAGGTGTCTTCTATTACGCGATATCGGACAGAGGCATATAGTTTCTTAATACCTTTTATAAACGCCTAAGCGAACTCCTCGGCACTAAGTAACACTTTAGTACTACATAGTACCCTTAAACCGATAGGCAGAGCGAGAACTTAAACTAGCTAATAGAACAATATCTCCGCGCATATATTAACTATATGCAGAACGACTAGGCTCGATAGCTCTAGATAGCTAAGTTCGCACTTAATAACGCAAAGGTAGCGACCGGTGTCTCGCCCTTCTTCGCGACTCTTAGTCGCAATCCTAAGATTTAAGTTCGTTACATAGACGCTAAGCCGCTATCTACGGCTACATAAAGGATTAATTAAGCTAGCGTAGATCGCTTCGCTAGAGAACTTTAATTAATCTACGACTATTGCAAATCTACACTAGTCGCTACGCAGGCTCGCCGCGACAAGCAAGATAGTTACTAAATTGCATGCACCTATAGCGAAGGTAACTAGGTCTAGCTCGACACGCGTAATATCCGCACTAAACGCGTAATAAAGAAACTAGCCGATAAGAAGGCCGGCCTATTTAAGGTAAAGAAAGTGCTATTTACTAATATTTACTAGCTCGACCTCCTATCGCAGCTGCAAATCTATAATGTTTTTTATACTAATCTCCTGCGACCGGTCGCTAACGACCCCTTTAGAACATAATACCGCAATAACGTTACCCCGCTACCCGACCTTATTAACGGAGAACAAGAATAGGAAGTTAAGAAGGTAGTCTTATTACGCCGCAAAGAGCGGTAGAAGAATCTATACTATATACTATAATAGAAAGGCGGTAATTTAACGGAGGTTTTTAGACCCGAGGATTTAGAGAATTATTAAGACTTAATTGCGGACTTCTACTAGTTAAACCCTAGTATAGACAGACCGGAGGATTACATACCGCCGCAAGATTAGATTGCGCCGGGCTTAGATATAGAGGGACTTAGTTATGCTATTAGTCTGCAGCCCGCTAAGGACAGGAGACTTAATTAATAAGCTTAGTGCGTCTCCGTATAACCTAGCGTAGGACCTAGCGGTCTTTAACTATATCGGTGTTCTTATGTCGGTATTACTATATAACCTCTTACGATATTATCCGGTTAGCTCTATTAAAGACCTTACTATTAGTAGTGCGCATCGGCAAGCCTTATGCGCCTTGCTATTATAGAACGAGAAAAGTTTGTTTAGAACGAAAAGTTGTTTTAGGCTATGCTACTTATAGTATTTAATTTTATTTAGTTTAGATACTACTTAGTTACCGCTTAAGGTATTACAAACGCTAGTTTTAGTATATTAAGATAATATACAGTTTTAAGAGGGGGATATGTTACGGGGTGCAGTTGGAGTACTGCCCTAGGTATATCTAAGTATGCTTAGTTAGTAGCTTTACGAGCAGCTGCCCTTCCCTTTTGTTTAGAAGTCGAGCTTCTCTCGACCTTCCTTCTTCTTTCTTTAGAGTATATTAACAATCTAATACTAATTATACGTTCTATCGACTTACCTATGTTAGATAATAGACTCGTCGAGGATAGGGATAGCGAGGTAGTCGTCTATTAATATACTGCCGCGTAGTGTCTCGTCGTAACTATCGAGAGGCTAGCGCTAAGGATTATCGCAAAGGTAGTCTTCTATATAAGGGAACTTATCGCTGTTACTGTCCTTGTTATAGAGGTCGTTTGCGTCGTTATCGAGGGTGCGATCGTGCGTGCTAGTAATGCTATTAGGCTCGTTCGAGAGGTCGAGGATCTTAATAGCCGCTATAGTAGTAGTAGTAGATAAACCGATAAAATAGTTACTTTAAGGACTTAGGAAGGAAGGTTAGAAGCTCGCTGCGCACGGACGAAATAAGGTGAACATTTGCGCCAAGCCGGCAATTAAATATCGCGCCGCCCGACGTTTAAAAAAACAGCGCCCGACGTTTATAAGTTCCCCAAATTTCTACCGAATGCCTCCATTCTGCGGAGGGCGCCGTCTTTAATGACCTTCGTGGAGCGAGCAAAGATCTCAATGACGGTGGTCAGGATTTCCGCAAGCTTGTCTTGAAGCTCCCGGGAAAGGTCCTCCCGATTGTACACTTTCAGACGTACGGTGATGTCCTTGAGCACGTCCAAAAGCTCTGCAATAGCGTCCAGAGCGGTGGAGACACCACGAGCAGCACTGATGAGGTACATGATTGCACCAAAGCACATACTGCTTGGAGGGAACACGGCAGAGGCGGCTCCAGCGGCCAGATTGCCAATAAGTTCGATGGGCGTCACCACGGCCTTCAGCACTTTGAAGAGAGTGGTCGACTTCTCTCGAAAATGCTTGTAGTCACGGTTCTGATTCTCGACGGACTTGAGGAGCTCTGCGGTAGTCGTCGGCATCGGTAGGTCTTTGAAATCCTTGCCACAATTTTGGACACATCGCTTCCGCGCCTCCGACCAGAGCTCACCAATCTTATCAACCGCCATCTTTGCTCAAGGAGAGCGCGAAGACATGAAGATGGCTGAGTAGGTCGATGGTGAAAGTGTGATGGTATCACTCTTCTCGGTGCGGCTGAAGTCCTGGACGCTGCTGCACGCAGACTCAGCCGCAGCCGCCAGCGCGCGTGCATTCATGCATGTCGATCGCCCGACTACTGGAATACAGCTTCCTGCGGGCTATATTGCCAACTTGTCGGAATGGTTCAGGGACGAACAGAATTGTGTTTGCAGATTCGACCATACCCTTGGGTTGATAAGGCGCTCGACAAGGCTTCACGGCTCGTACCCACGCCATACCTGGGATAGGGAGTCTCCATCGACAGACGGATCCGATCGGCTTGCTGAAGGAGAATGGCACTTCAATCGTGATATGAAAAAGATCTTGTCGACGTCTTTGCCGAGTCATCTCAGCTTCATCAGATTGGCAGGTGCAGTTCCGCGATTCAAGCAGCATCCAACGTCACCTCACCAAAGGAGCAGGGGCAGACTTTCAATCGGCCTCTCATCGCCGCAAGGTTGCTCCCAGCTTCTTGACCACAATCAGCCAATATACGTCAACGTGCCCTGACCATTACCAAGCATACCACCCTGCCAAGAAGGCAGCAGTAAGAACTCTATTCGCGTGTCAACTTTAAAACCGTTCATCACCCACCTCACTTCTTCTCCTTCTTCGCCTGTCATCTCATTTCAATGCTGCCCTGGTCGTTCTCATCAGGGACGAGGACCGGCCGCTTCAGCCCACTCGAGCGGCATCCGTCGGCTCTGACGCTACTGTGAGCTGAACATCGGCGGACACCGAGGTGCATTGCGGAGCTCCCCCACTGTTCAATTGCCGGTCGTCGGGCGCGCGTGGACTTCACGCGTTGTATTCCATTCGACTGTGCCTCTCAAGACCGAATCCACACCAGGTGACCTCTTCTGGCCGCATGAATGGCCACGCCTGGCTCGCCTCCCATGCGATCTATAGTGATCTCCAGCGCATGGCCACTACTGTGCTTTAGGGCAAGATGAACAGCTTTGGCATCCTGGGCAGCCTGGGTGTTCCTGGGCGCCGGTCGGCAATCTCCAGAAGCTCTTTTCATGGATGACAAGCAGCTCAAAGGTGCATCAAACAGACACGTGGGGTTTGTGTGCCGCTAGAAGGCTTCGATCTCCAACCCGACTCTGGCGCTCGCCGCATCGACGCATATCGTACACCTGGTAGCAATTCGCGACCCCCTGGAGTAATGCGGGCCGAAAACGAGCCGAATCTGACTGGAGGACGAGGTTGAGTCTTTTTACCGCATCGCGATACGGATCATGCGACGCGCACTGCATACGACCAGGTCCAGCCAAAGAAAAGACTCCGCCACAATTTCGCGTGACCTGGGGCTGGGCTGGGCCTTGAGTGGGTTCGGAGTGAATTCCGAATGACATTCCTCCGACCTCTGACGCAGATCGTACCTTTTCGGCTCCGCGATGATACGACACCCTTCCATTCTCAGCATCTCATACTAATTACGTCCGTGCAAGCCTGGTGTCTCCGACCAACAGTTCCCAGGTTGTCGCCAGGGTAAGATGGCGGTCGCCAAGCATCCCGGAGCGACTTCATTGGGCATGTTCGCTTCGCGTACAGCGGTCGGGTCGGCGACCTGAGGTGTCCTTGAGCACGGCCTACAACACCTCGCAAACAGGCACAATGCAAGCAGCCTCAGATGTACAGGGGCCTTTGGACCCCTTCTTTGAATGCCGGTCACTTCTTTCAGCGTACAGTGCACCACCTTTGCGCCGCTGCAACGTTTCTTTCTTGTTCGATCCGCCATAATTCACCATGGCCGAACGACGCATATTCTCCCGTCGAGAGATCGAAGGCCTCATCGCCAATGGCGACACTCTCGTCATCTATCAGAACGATGTCCTCCGCCTCAACGCATGGCAGCAGATTCACCCAGGTGGTCGGCTGGTCATTCAGCACATGGTTGGCAGAGACGCAACAGATGAGCTCAGCATGTTTGTTTCACCCTCGCCCTCCTCCTGGTCCGCTGCGCAACGGCTGGTGTATCGTTTCAATCGCTGACAGGTGTGTGCCTGTTCAGATCCCACTCCATACCGACCCTCAAGCGCATGAGCAAGTTTCGCATCGGCCGAGTCGAAGGTGATTGGGAGAACTTTGTGCCGCCGATCCAAGGCGGAGAGTTCAGGAAATGCGCAGACAAGGAATCGAAAGAGTCGTATGCAACGACCAAGGGCTCGGAGATATTGAGTGAGGCATCGATGGTGGACATGACGCCTGGGACCTACACAACGAATGAGATTGAGAAGGAGATTGCGGCCGATGTTGCCAAATACCCCTCGTTGGATGCCGCAACACAACGCAATATCACTCTCAAGTTCCGCGCACTTCACCAGCGTGTGCTCGATGAGGGATACTACGACTGTCGTTACATCGAGTATGGCAAGGAGATGGCGCGGTATTCCACATTGTTTGCGCTCTTCATCTTCTTCCTGAAGATGGAGTACTACACCGTCTCCGCTTGCTTCTTGGGTCTCTGGTGGCACCAAATCATGGTATGTCCTTGGATGAGAACTGTGGACATGTGGAATGTCTAGCTGATTCGAACACTGAACAGTTTACCGCTCACGACGCAGGCCACCGCGGCATCACCCACAACTTTGTGGTCGACTCCTTGATTGGAATCTTCATCGGCAACTTCTGCTCCGGTCTATCAATCGGCTGGTGGAAATCATCGCACAATGTCCATCATTTCGTGACCAACGATCCAGTATGCACCGTAGCTCTCCATGCCACATCCATCACCATTCTAACCAACATCTCACAGGTCCACGACCCAGACATCCAAAACGTGCCCCTCTTTTCCACCTCACCCGCCTTCTTCACCTCGATCAAATCCTCCTACTACAACCGCTTTCCCTTCATCTGGGACGCCGCCGCCGACTTCGCGGTCCAATACCAAAAGTACACCTACTACCCCATCATGGCCGTCGCGCGCTTCAACCTCTACTTCCTCTCCTGGACCCACCTCATCTCCCGACGCACCATCACCAAAGGCAGCGCGGCCTGGACCCGTCCGACCGAAATCGCCGCCATTGGCTGCTACATCACCCTCTACTTCTACGTGCTGCTCTACCGCAATATTCCCACTTGGTGGTACCGCGCCGTGTTCTTGCTCGTCAGCCACCTCATCACCATGCCGCTGCACGTGCAAATCACCCTCTCGCATTGGGGGACCAGCACCTCCGACCTCGGACCCAGCGAGGCGTTCGCTCAACGCCAACTACGCACGACAATGGACGTCGCCTGCCCGGAGTGGCTGGACTTCATCCACGGCGGACTCCAATTCCAAGCCGTGCACCACCTCTTCCCGCGGGTTCCACGTCACAACCTCCGCCGACTACAGGCGCTCGTCAAAGACTTCTGCGAGGAGACGAAGATTGAATACCTGATTTTAGGATTTCTCGACGGCAATAAAGATGTGTTGAGCAAATTACAGCAGGTCACGGATCAGGCGAAGATGATGCTGGCTTGTCAGGACCACATGGCCAAGACGGGCGAGTCTGGACTTCACTAAGGTAGCTTTGTTGGTTTGGCAAACCGAGATGGTGGGGGGGTGTGGAAGGGATTTTGAATACATTTTCTCGGCGTTGGAAATTCTTTCTGAGCACAACCTTTCTTTTGCATGGCGCGGCATTTCAGACGGCGCAAAAATCATGGGACTCTTGAGTTTTTGATACGATAGAGAATGGGAAGGGAAACCACTTTTCTCGGCATGGCGGTGGTGTTAGGAGGACAATTTTCTGTACTGTATGGAAAAAGACACCTTTGATCTTTTGCAAAGAACCATGAGGAAGCGACGTCTTCTTCTTCTGAAACGTCAATGTTCGTCGTCTCTTTGTCTGGGTCGGAAGGATCGAAGCTCATGTACGTAGACGAACCCCACTCGTTTTTGCGGAGCTTATTCCTGCACTTTATCCGCGGCGAAGTGCCCCGAGGCCGCGTCGTGTGGGATGCGAGATGGATGCACACCCAAACAGGAAGGAGCGTCGCTTCGGTAGGTGTCGTGATGCTGTATCTGGCGATTCGCGAGATGCTGGCGGCTTGTCACTCGTCGCTTGTCACTTGTCATTGGACAGTTGACAGTCATCGATGATCGAGACACCGATGCACTTTCTCTCAGGATTCGAATATGGCGATGTCCAAACCCATCATCACTTGCTCTTGACGGCTCAATGGCAAGGAATACGGTGATGATGGTAGTCCTGAAATTCAATGCTTATAAATGCTGATTCCAGGATTCCCAGGTCAAACACAACCTCATGCTCTTCTCACGAACTTCAAAGACCATCTTCATCCACGCGAACAATGAACGGGATCAGTACCCACTCTTCTCACTCCTCATCCTCGACCGCGACCTACTCAATCCCAACGACCGTCTCCTTGACAATGATCTCGACCGTGAACCACCCGTCCGAATCCTGCCCTGACCGACCAGATTGCCAGCGTTAACATTGTCCGGCAACTCATTGCCCAACATTGTGAACTGATCCGGTCTGAGTCTCAATCTTCGATCTTCGTTCGGATACAAGATCTGATTCATCCTTCTTTTCGCCCAGGGAAAGATGGTGGTGAAGGCCACGCTGACGAGGAACACTGGAATGACCGCCCAGAGGTAGTAGCTGGCAGGCCACGTGATGGTGGTGATGCCGAAGAGGGAGGCGAGGAAGGAGACTGGGAGGAAGAGCGTTGCGACCGCGGAGAGGAAGCCGGAGTTTTCGGATTGGACGGCGTTGGTGATGTTGAATTCGAGCTCGATGAGATTGTTGAAGCCTGGGAGAAGTCAGCGCATGTCTCGAGGTGTCGGAGGGTACAGACTCACGATCTTTCAGCCCGTCGAGAGTGGAGTCGAACTGCTCCAGATCCTCAATCGCATCGTCCATGTCGTCCCACAACGGGTCTTGCTGCTCATCCTTCGGCACGTCGAGCTTCAATTTCTGTAGCTTGCTGAATGCTCTCATGTGGAAGCGGAGAAACTTCTTCATCTCGTAGATACGATCCACTTCCATGTGCATACGCCTCGTGCGAGTCTTGACGGGGAGATGTCGACCATGACTGTTGGCTTCCGCCTCGCCCAGCCGAGCCAAAACCTCACCAAGGATATTCTGCCAGTCGGTGATGAGGTAGTACAGTCTCGAAAAGGTCCAGCAGATGCCTTCTTCGTCCTCGCGTGGTTGATCGAAGTCTTCGTCACGCCAGAGGTAGTCGAACATGAGTTCTGTGACGACGTGCTCGCTGACTGGGTTCGGGAGAGTGAATACAATGGTCACGGAGACCTCACGATCGAGCACGCATGCTCCACGGCCACAGAACCAGACTCCAGTACGGAAACGGAAGCTATCGATGGTCGGGTCTCGTTCCTCCCATTTTGGAGGCGTCATACCAACGGACCAGTAGTAGACCTGCGGCACGTTCATGTGGCTGCGGAAGAGGTCAGAAGCATATCAGACAGGCTGTCGAAGCACACATACTCCACGACGAACGTCCAAGGGATCCACTTCCCACGCTTGCTCGCCTTCTCTGGGAACTGCATGGTACTGCCAAATTGTACCGAGCGGTCCAATTCTGAGATATCCGACCAGTAGTCCTCGATACAAGAGTGGATGACATCGCCGAGCCAAGGCTGGAAGCCATTGATGGAGATGACGAGAGGATCTCTGGGATGAGCTCGCACTTGATCACCGACGAGACGAGCGAAGCGACCAGCGTCTTTCGCACCGGCGACTTGGATTTGGTGGTATTTTCGTGAACTTTGTCTGCTGCCGATGCGAATGGTGAGTGGGTTTTGGTCGGGCTGCCAGGACAGTCGGCGGTGGTGTGGGCGACGCTTGCTCGGCATGATGGTGTTGGCTGTGTTCTGTCGTTGCAGAGTGAGGTGAAATATGGTGTTCTTGAACAGGAACGCGGTCGCATACCGGTGCGAGCAGGTGGACGTCGACGTCGATGTTCCTGCTTGATGCACATGGTCCATTGAGAAGGAAGTCGCGAAAACGATCTCGGGCTCGACGCGACTTCTTGCAAGATCAATGTCGTCGATGCTGGCTTTTACCTTCCAGGTTACTTATCCCACCCAAACTCACCTGCACTCCCAACTGTGTCTACGTGATCATCGCGACTTCTCATCGACTGATCCTACGGTATCGTCGGTCTCGGTCTTCACATTACAGCGTGGCTTCCGCCGATGGAGACACTGTCTTCCATCACCACGACTGCATGCTCACACCTCTTTCACTGCATACCATGCTACAAGCCATCTTTGTTGCAGTGAAGGAGATGCAGTGAAGTTGGAGTTGAGAAAGCCCTCCAGCTCCTCAAGTCCCATCGACGTCCCTTACTCATCATATCACGTGATGAGCAAGTATCCACCTTCCGCCCGCCTCATTCGCCGGGAACGTGCTCAGTGGCATCCAGGCCCAAGCAATAAGCATCCCGGGCGCGACAAGGTTTGGCAGGAGAGGAAGGTTGACGGGGGATGGAGGGAGAAAGAGCAATTAATAGAAACATCCTGTCCCTCTCATCTACATCGACATCACCAAAAACACATCTCGCCCGAAAGACATCTGCTTCGACCTGTACTGCAGATAATCATAGCCCGTGGACTCTATATACGAACACGACTTCATTTGAGGATCGCCACGTCGGGACAGGATCATCCCAGCAGCACTCTCACTGAGAGCCGGAGAAAGAAACGACTCGCAATTGACGGCACGCCTACCTTACTCCTCTTACGATAACACAACATCAACACCTTCAAAATGGACGGCATGGGCCATATGAGCATGTCCATGGTCTTCACCACAGACCACTCCACCCCACTCTACTCCTCCGCCTGGACACCAACCACCGCCGGAGCTTACGCCGCCACATGCATCTTTATCGTCGTCCTCGGCATCATCAGTAGAATGCTCCTCGCATACCGAGGCAAGCTGGAAGCCGCCTGGCACGACAAAGCCGTCAAGCGACGATACGTGATGGTCGCAGGCGAGCCGGAAGCAGAGAGAGATTCTCCCGCCGAGAAGAGCGACGAGGCGACTCTGACCACCCGAGGGATTAACGAGAGAGTGCGCGTTGTGCAGAGGACTCGACATGCGATCCAGGGTACGCCGTGGAGGTTGAGCACCGATTTGCCGCGAGCTTGCATCTTCACGCTACAGGCTGCTGTTGGATACTTTCTGTAAGGATGTCGGTTGTTGTAAACCTGAACCACGCTGACCTTCTCACAGTATGCTGGCAGTCATGACGCTGAATGTCGGATACTTCATGTCAGCACTGGCAGGACTCTTCGTCGGCGAATTGATGGTCGGACGCTACACCATGATTGACGTCGAGCATCACTGAACGACTTCTTCCGAAATTTGTAATGACAGTATAGATTGTGCATTCTTCTGCGAAATTCACGACATTTGAGCGCATTCCTGGGCAATCTAGATCTTCAAGATCCATTCCACGCTCGTGCCAATTCCCCACGATATCGGCTTGTTGACAGGACGCGGTCTAGAACGAACTTCTTCAAAAGCAGCGCCATTGTCGCATCCAAGCTAAGTCTTCTCCTCAGCATCAGAAAGCTTGGTAATATTTCTATTCTCAGTCACTCGCTTCACCACAGTAACTCGTTTAGTCAGTCCTTTCAAGATGATTTCTGTTACACTTCTGTTGGCCGCCGTTGGGCTCACTCAGGCCGTTCCCTTCAAGAGCGCCTTGGAGAAGAGGCAGTCGCTCGCGCAGTTCAATGATGGTAAGGCGGACAGTATGAAGATAGAACACTGTGACACAAGCTGACCGTATGCTCCAGTCGACATCCTCAACTATGGTCGGTGACTGCACGAGACAGTCCACCCTCTCCAAATCTGACATCCGCCAGCTTTGACGCTCGAACACCTCGAGGATAAATTCTACCGCGAAGGTCTCGCCAACGTAAGTAAACAATCGAGAGGCGCAACATCGCCAGCAACCGGTCCACTAACTCTCTCCCTTTTCCAGTTCACCCAAGCCCAATTCGCCGCCGCCGGCTTCGACGCCACCTTCTACCGCTACTTGCAAGAAATCTCCTCCGACGAGACCATCCACGTGAACTTCCTCACCGCCGGCATCACCGCAGCAGGCGGCCAAGCCGTCAAAGAGTGCACCTACGCCTTCGGCGTCACCTCTGTGGAATCCTTCATCGCCACAGCCTCCATCCTCGAGGGCGTCGGTACGCTCCCACCACCCTAACGCTCCCCACACCCCACATACTAACCTCCTATCCACACAGGCACATCGGCCTACCTCGGCGCCGCCCCTCAAATCGCCTCAAAAGCCTACCTCCTCGCCGCGGGCTCCGTCCTCTCCGTCGAAGCCCGCCACTCCTCCTACATCCGCTCCTCCCTCAAACAACTCCCCTTCCCGCAACCCCAAGAAATCCCCCTCACCCCCAACGAAGTCTTCACCCTCGCCTCGCCCTTCATCGTCTCCTGTCCGACCGACAACCCCACCTTCCCGGTGCGCGCGTACCCCAAACTCGTCCTCACGTCCACGGGTCCAGTGACCGTCGGCTCGAAAATTACCGTCTCCACGCCGGGGTATGTCCTCGCTCCAGTCACCGGCTCGAACGCGCCGTTGTTTGCTTCGTTTGCGAGTGCTGGCGGGCCGGTGAATGCGGAATTGACGAGGATGGGCAATGGGATGGACTACAGCATTACCATCCCGGAGGGAGTCGCCGGGCAGAACTATTTGCGTCTGTCCAACTGTGGGGATGCGACGCATTTGAGCGAGGATCAGATTTTGGCTGGGCCGGTTGTGGTTGAGATTACCAAGGCGTGAGAGCAATTCGTCTTTGGCGGAAGAGGAGAGGAGGGGCAGCGACGAGGGTTTCCATCTAGTTCGTGATTCATTATCATCATCTTCATTACTTTTCAAATCAACTTGATACCCCTTCTCCGGCGCGGCGATGCCACACCCCGTCCCATCCCTGACTTTCCCCTCTCCTCGCCGTCCTGCTTATACTCCCCCTTGACCAAAGATGGGGTGTAGTTGTTGAAGAGTGGTTGAATATAAGATATGGCTTCGCCTGATCTCTCATCCGATGGTATCGACTTCCGTCTTTGCGTACTTATGTAGTCTCGCTCAGTTTGCACTGCACAAGTTGCACCTCAGTGGCTTGGAGCATGCAGTTTGAGGAGGAGCATGGAGGTGGAGGTGCTTCGACATGAGATCTTACCTAGTTGATATTTGTTGATGCCTGAGGCACGACATTCTACTTGCATGGCTTCGTACTCCTTCAGATTGCGAGCACTTTCGGACCAATACCGTCCTCGATCTTCGCACGATGGAGCCGTGGATCACGATATTTTGATGAAGACAAGAAAATGGACCGTTCGAGCGTCGAGGATGGTCCGGTCAATCCTCAGCACAAGCCACGTCTGGGACCCACTCTGGAGGAGAAGTTTATGCAACGAAGACAAAAGGAGATGAGTCCATTTCTGAGAAGGTGTCTGCAATACGAACCTTCGACTCGGCCGACGACTAATCAATTGTTGTCAGGCCCGTGGATTCAGTCGGTCGTCGACTTCTAGTCTCTCAAAAAGGAGATTAATCTTCGATGCTCTCTCTTCCTCTAGATCGAGAGGATTGGCATGGCATGTTTTACCAAATCTTACTTGCACTTCCGACTTTCTTTGATGACCGACAATCGAGACCGAAATGGCCACCGGTTCTGGATGGTACACCTTGTGACCTTACACGGCAGCCTTGTCAGTCGGATCAAGGGTTAGTCGTCGTTCCTTGAGTCCTCTCCCCGGACCTGTCTCATGACCTTGGAATCGATTGAAGCTCGCGAAGCCTTTCATTTCCGGCTGAAGAGGGCAATCGATTGATCGTTCCATCGTAAGCGCGATCCTCGTATGCAATATACAGTCTTTACCTCATCGAGGGCGTACGACGGATTGAGATCCTGAAATGGGGGAAGTGATACTCAAAGTTTCCAGCGAAACTCCCTGCAACCATGCCTTCAAACGGCATTTGACAGAGCAGTGCTTACGCGAATACGAGGTACCACCATTGACCAGCCCTCTCCATACAGCGTTTTGGCGCATAGGAGTGGCTTTGAAGTAGTCACCGTTCAAACCTTGCCTCGAGGTTGGAACTCAGCCAATTGGACTCGGGACGACCCCTGAGCCTGCAAAATGGGTGACCACTCCGATGTGCCAACATGCTGTACATGTTTCCTTCGATCGAACGATTGTCGTATTTGGTCATGGTATAAGCATGGCTATATGTACCGGCCAATCTGCACTTTTTACCCGCCGATCCTTCTTCCTTTCTCATACCACGAAACACCAAGAATACGACGTAGAATCATGCAGATCTCTCAGCTCACTGCCGTTGTCCTTGCCATGGTCTCGACCGCTTTTGCCAATGGCGTAAGTCAAGTCTTTCTCCTGCCCTTACCTCTCTCGTCCCAATCTTGACACTGACGACAAACGACACTTAGATCTGTGAGAAGGGGATAGAGACTGTCGACCCCACCACCGGGAAGGCGAAGCCGGGATTGTATCCTTATGGCGCCTGCAACTTCACTCCGACAGCAGGCCAGAAGTTCCTCGTGGCCTGCGCCGAGGTATGTGCCGCTGCATGATTGTTCAGGAAAGTAATCTGCTAACGCCTTCTGAAGAATTCGGCATGCGTCGCGCCGGGCAAGCCCTGTCATTTGGATACGACGACTCAATTCAAGCGAAACAAGCAAGCACTCTGCCAAAACCAGAAATAACGGTAGGACGAGCCATGATCGTCGTAAAGACGTGGCAGAGAGATGGGAGCGAGAGCTGGTCGGACGTTGTTGGTGGATGCGATGGCTGAAGGATGTGAGGTTGCTGGACCGATGTCGTTGCTGGACGATGTCGTCGCTGGACGATGTCGTCGCTGGACGGTGTCGTCGCTGGAGGATGAAATGACTGGAGGACAAGAAATCGGTGGAGGATCATGACATTTAGTTAGCCTCGTACCACTTCCGCGATCAAGACTCCAGGCATTCAATCTTCGGTGCAGGTGAAGGTGTATCAATGCAGACGCATTTGGCACATGTCTTGCGAGCGGGCTTTCGACAACAGGCTTCGATCAAGTAATGTTTGCAGCGATTTCCCACGAACCAGCCCTCTCCTTGTGCAATCCTCTCCGCTGATGCCGTCGATCGGACGACTTGGTATCGGAACGTGGCTGTACAGCGTGTCACCTGGGAGACGCCGAGTTCCATGCTTGTTCCGGCAGGCATTGGAATACAGGCTTTGACCAAAGTATCGCTGGCGAGCACATGCTGAAGGCTCCAAGACATTCGATCTCCAGTGCACTCGAAGCCGCATCTGTCTGCTGAGTATCGTGCGTGTACAACCAATTAATCGGCATTTTTTTTGTGGTACCTGATGTGCACTCTGCTCTCTTCTTCTGATTCTTCTTCATGACTTGCCGGGCTCCTCCGCGTTCTCGACAATATCCGACATGAACGCTCCACCCAACAAGATCGCCGGCTCGTCGAGATTATGGTGTTCGTACGACAGCGTGCCAACGCCTCCAGCTTCGAGAATCAGACTCGGGTTTTCTGCAATGTCCTTCCCGACCCTATGTTGCAGGTCAGCACATCTTTATCCACGTTGAGACCAATGAAACCCGTCGAGGAAGAACATACCATCTCCCAGCAAACGCTCTCAAGATATGTCCATGCGCCACAATCAAGACATCGAACGGCTGCTTGACCGAGCCCTTCGGCTTGCCAATCGCGTGCGCGTGGAATCGCTCTCGAATGTCCTTGATCAACGCATCCAATCGCTCCGTGATTTGTTGTGGAGACCTACCACCGTCAGTCTTGCCCATCTTCGCCCTCTCCCAGTACCAGTAATGCCACTCACTCTCCACCCGGACACCCATCCCTCCATATATCCCACTCCCTCTCGCCCTTTTCCCTCCTCTGCCCTTGAATCTCCTTACTCGTCACACCCTCATACTCGCCATAATCCCACTCCGCAATCCTCTCCGTGACCTCCACCTTCGCCTTCACTTGACCTCTCGCGCCCTGACCCTCCTCTTCGACCCCTCCGTGCCTTTCCCACGGACAATCCTCCTCTTTCAATCCCAATCCGAGCAACTCCAAGGTCCGCTGCGCTCGTTTCCGCGGTGACACGTATATATGTGCGAGGTTCGAGGGCACGATGAGACGGTCAGGTCCCACGAGGGCGCGGCCGGTTGCGCGGATTCGCTTCTCGCCATTGGCGGTCAAGGGAATGTCGGAGGTGCCGGTGTGTCGGCCGGAGAGAGACCATTCGGTTTCGCCATGGCGGACGATGAAGACGCGGGGTGTGGTCATTATGCAAAGGATGTGAGGTGGTGGGGAGGGACCACGAGAGTGGAAATCGCACAGTACAGCTAAAGAGGTGAATGGGATGTAGCAGCACCTCACGGGATATAAGAGAGGTGAAGTGCAGTTCGTATTACTTCTCTCATATTTGAGGATGACGGAGCGGATCAGTCGACGTCACAGCAGGTCTTCCGTTCACATCCGTCTTCCAGCCATGCGAGGACTACTCTGACGAGCGCATGATCGCGGAGAAGCACAGATAGAGAGGCTGTCTCCCGGGCTGACAGAGCGGCAGAAGGATTGACACCGGCCTCGAGAGAAAAGCGTAAGTACGAAACGCGTAGTGCTCGCCGACACCACCGCCATCACATGAACGTCGAGCGGGACTATCGGAAGAGGAAGCCGCATGAATGCCATTAAAGGAAACCGGACGGCTGCTTGGTATTGATATATCAAGACGAACTCAAGAGGCTGGATCGTGTATATCTTCGACGTAACGCTATTCTCTGCTGTCGGCACATGCTCTCGCCTTCCGTCCTTGCAAAATCCAGATGCACGCTTGTCCTTTTCTCAACGAAAGAAGAAACCCCTTGCCACTCGCGACAATCGCCGACATGTTGTGTCTTGTCTCACCGCAGAAGGTTGAGCAGCACCATGCAGACATTACCGATACACTGCTTGTACGCGCCACTTGCACCTCTCATCCTCGCTGTTCGATCCAACGCTTCGACCCGCCAATATGCAAGTGCCATTGCATTGCTCCCAATCGCATGAGGTCGTTGCACGAAACGCCAGTCACCATGTCTTGCCCACATCTCTCTCAACTCCCATCCACAAAGAAGAATGCTTTCGTTGCAGCGAGGCACGGCCAACCGGACCAGTCTCCTCGCATCCATACGCCGTAATGCTAGTATTAATTTTGTCGACTATCTGTGCGCCCGTTGTCCCAGATGCCCGATATGTACGATTAGTTTTCGCCGCGAAGAAGAAGAATCGCCGTCTATAGTACGTCTGCTCGAACGTGTTCGCCCGTGTGTCGTGAAAGAGAGTGTGGAGCATTCGTCGTGAGCGTGCGCGGTGAGGTCGATCCGCGTGGAGATGTGAATGAGGATGGAGGATATCGTCGGGATGAATTACGCCTTGAGTGTGCGTACTGTTGCTCGGACAGGTCCATGGTCAATATGGCTGGCCGCTGACATCTTCAGCCCAGCCTCCATGCAAGTCGCATCATGTCCTCGGTGCTCTTCTATCGCACCCCGATGGGAGGTCTGGGTCCGAGACTGCTGCTGGAGCTGTGTGCCGAAGGTTCGGAGTCGATGGGTGCTGATCGATTGCTATCACCACTCCCCGCGCTGGCACTCGCGGAACCTGTCAGACTGCGCACTTGATTGGGAGGACCGCTTTTGGGTGGGTAGAGGGTGCTCACCCCAGTTTGCTGCTCAATGTGCTGCGGCGCGACTGCATTGCCGTGGCCAGGTGGGTGCCTCGGGACAGGTTGTCTCATCGCAGGCGGACTTGGTCGACCATTGGGACGGCCTGGTGCGCCATATCCATTTGGTGGACCGGCCGGTCTGCCTGTTCCTGGACCGAGCGGGTTGCCCGGCGACTGGCTACCACGCCTGGCCATGTGCGGTGGAAACCCATTGGGTGGCCCTCCGAGCTCGTTCAACCGTTCTGCGGTCAGTGAGTTGGCTCTTGATTCGTGGCCCATGTTCATGCGATCGACATTGCCATAGCGATCGGACGAATAACCCATGAGCGGGTTGTTCATCAGCTCTTCCCGCAAAGCTGGCATGTCGTTCATCAATGCGGTGCTGGCTCGATGTTTATTGCCAGGTCGTCTCATCGGCAATGGATTGCGGCCGTGACGCATGTTCTGGCCTGGAGGACCTCCCATCTCTGGATTCGTTCGAAGTTGACTCGCGCTCGGCGCCTTCCTAGTTCGCCGGGATGTGACGCTCATCATGTCAATGTTGTCCGCAACGGCGCCTGACACATTCCCAGCCGCCATGGGATCGAAGAATTCCTCGCCATCCATATCATCATCGTCGTCGTATCCGCCTCGCACTGACTGTGGTGCCATTGATTGTCTTGGGCCGCCACCACGGCGCATGTGATATTCACGCTCACGCAAAGCCAGCTCTTTCTGACGCAGAGCAAACTCACGTTCCCTCATCGCTAGGTCACCGGCGGACGAGCCTGGTCCAGCGTCGTACCCACCATGCTCTCCTTCAGGCAGGTTGTCGTACAGCATGAGATGGCTGAATTCCTCGAGGTCGTTGTTTTCGAACGAAGGGCGGCGTGCCATCTGCTGTGGGTGTCCACGAGGTGGGCCATATCCATTACCATTCATGCGTGGAGGAAAGTTGCTCATCGATGGTGGTCCACGTCGCATGCCAGGTGGAGGTGGTCCGCCGGCTGAAGATGGTGCACGCATTCCTCCCCGCATGCCGTTGCGCATCTGTGGCTGTCCGTTCATATGGCCATTCATTGGCGGTGGTCCGCGAGCACCGTTGTTCGCTGGGAGGGAGGACATTCTTGGTGTCGGCTGTGCGACTGGTGAAGCCTCCGCCGTTGGCTGAGGTCGGCTCTGGTTGGCAATGTTCAAGTTGTGAAGAATGGTGTAAAGTGTCTCGATCCGAGGGACTTGCAAGCCCATCTCCTGTGCCAGCTTGATGGGTGATCCCAAGTATGTCTCCACTTCCATGGGCCTCCTCGCCATGAAGTCCTGATACATAATATTATTAGATTCTGAGGGCAGAATCATCTTCTCCATGGTCTGTTCCCGGAAGTCGGACGGAAATTCGCATCCTTGTGCTTTTGCAATGCTGACAATCTCGTCCATGACCGCCGTGATCAAAGCACGAACTCCAACCTTTTCCAAGAGCTCTGCGTGGACCGGCGTCTCGAATAGTACACTGGAGGGATAGAACGCAATAGGTCTGTGATGTGAGTTAGCAGGTGTCAATAGTAGTGAGGAAGAAGTGTTGTGGCTCACCCTATCATCCTTTCATACTGCTGTTGTCGAACATTGCTCGTCACGTCGCAGTCCACTTGGCCAGATCGGAGTGTCATTGAAAGCGCCTCGGCCATGTCGTTCTGTATTGATACCGGAATCGCCGGGTTCTTGTTCGCCGCGCCCACCCACAAATCCGTGGATCCCTTGTGCTCAAACTCGCTCGGTCCAAGCTGTGTGATTTGTACGCCCGACACCAGGGACAACACCACGTTTGTAGGAAACCTTTGCTCGAGGTACGACTCGATGCCGATGGTATGTGTGGTGTTGACGAGGATGCAGGTGTGTTGTGGTGTGACAACGGACTCGATGACCGAGGCCAGATCGTAGACGTCGGGAAGGGCCTTGACGCAGAGGACAACGTAGTCGAAGGAAGCTCGCGAGGCGCCGGCAGCCTCTTCAGGAGATCTCACCACTGTTGACATGTCAGCTGGGAAGGTGAAGAAGGTAACTCAAGTCAGGACGACGTACCATGTCGCGGCTTGAACCTTTCATTGCCAAACTTGTCGGATCTAAAAGGATGTCAGCGGTGCCGTGCCTTCAGGTGGACAATCAATGTATTCAGCATACCGAAAGGAGATGCCGTATTGGTGGACCTGCTCGAAGCCGTTCTTCCACACGAGTGTGACATCGCACGCCTGTGTTGCTGATAGGCGCCAGGACAGAAAGGCAGAAACCGCGTTGCCGCCAACTAGATATGGTCTGTCAGTTTGTGCTCTTGTATCAACGTGTCCGTCATTTTGCTATCGTGGCAGGTGCGCGGGCGCAATGTGCATTGGCGTTGGGGGCAAGCAATGGCTGGCGGCGGGCGCGCGCGCCGCGACGGGCTGGTAGGCAAGGCGGAACGCACCTGAGAGAACGCGCAGCCGCGGCGTGGACGGAGGCATGGTGGTGTATTATCGCCTGCAGCAGCAGCAACAGTGCTGTTCCGGCGGAATCGAGGAGGTAGAAGATCGATGTCGGTGCGTTGGCGAGCGGTACGAAGGTGCTTGGGTGTCGGCCGCGTCACGGGCTAGAAAGCGCAACAAAATCCTGCGGAGAGGGTCGCTGTGGCTCGTGGATCCTCCGGTCGGACAAGGCGGCGAAGGGGTAACGAGCGTGGTGGTATGCGAACAATACCGAGAACAAGATGCAACGGGCGGCCGTGTCGATATCGACGGAGTGGTGGCAGCGCGGAGGAGAGGGAGGAGGAGTATGTTGGGTGGTGGTGGTAGTGAAGGTTGGCGAAGGCAGCGCCCAGAAACAGCAAAGCCAGCAAGCGTGGGCGAGCGGGCGTTCCGAGCAAGGTTTGGGTAGGCTCAGACTGTAGGCACACTAGCGCTGCGGCAGGTGGATTGCGCAGAAACGCACCACCGTCCTGGTTCCAACTTCCGCAGTCCGCACTCTCCTCTCTCACAAGGGATTGGATTGTCAGCGAGTACTGCAAATGGCAGTGCTGGTACATAAGGTATACGCGGCAATGCCAGGGAAGAGAAGGTGCTTCCCACGATATCACACAGATGCTGCAACTACTGGATCACGATTGCTGCGACACCTATCGAGTGTTCTTGCAACAATGCTCGGATATTTGGGAAATGGATGTAGGTACGGGGTGGAACCATTGCGGAATGCCGTCGAACGGCATTTTGGACGTCCGATTTCCTGCCAAATACCGAAGTCGTTCGATTCTCTGATCACTGTATAAGGTACGCATTTGCCGCATCCGACGCCCTCGAAAGATTTCGCAGGACTCATATCGGCATACGTCTACGCCCATTTCCCGCGTCACCATGCGGAACCTCCGGTCTTGGCCTCCACGATACCGATGCATATGTAGTGGCTGTGTAGTGTAGTACTGTGGTACAATACCGAAGTCTGCATTCTTGAGGTCTGAAACTGTCCGCTGCGAACAACACACGCCTCACAGATCACCGCGTCCGTCACCACACGCCCATGGCATATCTTTGTGCTGCGAGAGCGGATACGACATGCAAGCACTGTGCATCCAGAAAGAGCATCCGGTGTGTCTCCTCTCAACAAGCACATCACGATGTACGTCGTTCAATGTACCCATGCTCGGCCAGACCAGGTGGCTTGCAAGTTGCAGCGGTGGTTGCCAACGCTCAGATAAAATTGTATCCCGGTCCTGGTCTCTGCCAGCGCCGGAGTCGTCAGCATACAGGGCTCAAGCGACAATGACGAGGCTGAGATTGTGAGACTTTCAACGCATTCGAGAGATCCAACGCCTCTCCGACTATCTAGACACGACGACGGGGCGCACGACGGGAAGCCAAAGAAGCCTTCTTTCAAGGACATTAAATTTCACCACATGTTCGCCGCGCCACACCCCAGATGCGTTACAGAGCGGATGGGATCTGTGATTTCTATGCGAACTCTAAATCACATGCGGACCGTTTCTCTCCCGCTTGGGTGTGGCGTGCTTGACTTTGGAGCTTGGCCAACCAGGAACAGGTGAAGGATTGGCGTGCCTTATTACATAAGAGATCTAGGGAATAACCCCCCGTCCTAAGACCAAATGTGAGACATAGACTACAGAACTTAGCGATAGCTTTGTCTCCGCTTCAAACCGATGGATGTCGCTCTCGTCGCTGTTGTTAATGCCTTATTGCCTAATTCTTAAGCTTTACCTACGATGTTGTAAAGCAACGGTAACAACAACATCCAAATTCGGAAGTCTCGGGTCTAAAACTACCTCGGAGCGCGCTAAGAAGGAGGCAGCGATAGCTTACTAGCACTTCGAAAGTGTAATACTTAACAACACCTTGCTACTAGAATTATCTTCTTATCTCGTCGGCATCTTAATTACTAAAGAAGATTAGCATCGAGACACCGAGGTAAAGGGATGTAGAGGGAGGTAAAGGAAATAGATAAGTGCTATCTTGTTAGCGAGGATTAAGGATAAGCGGGACTACTAGCAGAGATGTAGGAATAAGAGCGAGGTCTTTATGCAGCATGTAATCGCCTCTATAAACTGTAACAAGTTAGTCCCGCGTAACCGTAAACTTAGGCTAGTTTCCAGTCGCGATTGCTCCGGCAATAAGTCTAGGTTATTAGTATTTCTCTTACCCTGCTTACCTTACGTTAATATATTTATCGCCGTCCGCTTAGCCGTCGCTATCTGGCCCGTTAGACACATATGTCTTCGTGTCCCTAATGCCTGCTAACGCCCGCAAAGACGGCGCACGCGGTATGTTATCTTCGCCTTAGCCTTGCCCTCTAGCTCCGTAGGATTCGACGTGCAAAGTAGATACGAGCTTACCTAATGTGTTATAACAGAACTAACAGCATTTAGACATTTAATTATAGGTAAGCTTGCGCTAGTTCTATAGCCGACACGGCTATCTCTAAAGTATTGTTCGTCTGCACAAGATCTCCGCCCGACCGCCCGCTGTCCTAGTACAAGTACTTATCTATATTATTTTATATATCCCTTAATAAAATCTTTAGGTGCCTTTTAAAAGTCTCGGATGCCGTACCTGTCTTTAGCGAACTACTAACTAACGACGAAGCGGGAGATAGCGATAAACACCGGGCAGGGCGCGTCCTTACAGAGACGAGAATTAAGTCCTGCGAGCCGAGTGTTTAAGACTTCGCCGACGCAGTCCTAAGATGCGGCGGGAGGTTCTAAACAATGCGAGATTTAATAAATAGGTCCGTTAACTCGCGGTAGCAGTAGGCTCGCTGTAACTGTGCTATGTCTAACCGTTTAGGGGATCCGAGCGGTAAAGCGTTTAGTTCGAATAGTAGAATGTTAATGTTCGAGGGTACGTTATTTTCGACTATTCTCTAGCCCCGGAGCTAAGACACTACTACTCTACAAGACTCTCTAGACGGCTCTCTAGGAACTAACATTCTTCCGCAACATTAGCGTGTTCCTAGAGAGCCGTCTAGAGAGTCTTGTAGAGTAGTAGTGTCTTAGCTCCGGGGCTAGAGAATAGTAATCCGGCGAGGTGTCCGAGGCCGCGGGTAACGAACGGATTATACGCGAGCGTAATGCGGTAACCGGTGTAGTAAATTAAAGAACTTTATAGCCGCCGTCGCTATCGCGGAGCGTAGCGACGTGTAGCTTACGGTTGCTATTCGAACGGCTTGTGCCTTTCGTCGACCCGTTCTCGATTGCGACAATAGTCGCTCGCGGTGTTAGAAGAATATCGCTTTCAGATCCGGAGTTACTACTAGCTTACGTACCGGCCTTGCGCCGGGCTTGTAAACTAAACATGCCTGCTTTCGTAGACGCTGTAGGCGCTAAATTTGTACAGCTCGGTACGGATGCTTCGGTCGTACTTAGACTATTTAGTGTAAGGAAGGAGGACTAACTAAGCGTATCGATAATTATAAGAGTGCGAGGGCAGAGATTAGTAGCGAAGGCACTACGATCTAATTTTCCCGCCTTGCGATAGTCCTCGTCGAGGATTCCGTATTCGGCACGAGCGAATGTAGCGGGCTGCGAGATACGAAGAAGCTCCCGGACCTCCTTAGAGGTACTAATTAGATTAAAAACATTCTATGTGCTTCTAATAGCGTTATTGCTATAGTAGACTTAAATCGGACCGGAGGAAGTAGGGAGTGCCGCTATCGTGCCTTAATTGTCCGGTCCGAGCATTAGAAGACGACCGGACTCTAGATAATATACTTTATTCTGCGCTTATCGTCCGGTTCGGGGTAGTCGGATTAGGTCGCGTCTCCTGTGCGAGATAGCGAATGTGTATAGAGATAGTAACGGGAATATGTACATGTTTAAGCAAGGCTTGTGTATATGTGTCTACTAAGTAGAGACACGAGGGCGCCGAGGCCGGCGATAGCGCAGATGTTCTCGGTGTTGTAAGATAGCGTACGTGCATAAAGTCGGTAGTAGAAATATATATATAATCGTTAAGCGTTTAGGTGTAAGTATGTATGTATACTAAATAAGGACAAGAAGGCGCCGAGGCCGGCGATAGCGCAGATGTTCTTATTAGTGTTTGCTCTGCCTAGCGTAATAGCCGGTAGGCTAGCTAGCCCGATCTTCGCGATAGAGTACGTAGCTCGGATAGCGAGTATCGAAGATTAGTATAGAGTTTCCGATCGCGGAGGCAGGAGAAATTCGCAGGCTACTGCTATTTAGACGTGCTCTTGCAGGCGCCTCTCTAACGGTAACCGCTCTTCGCCTCGCCGCAAGCAGTAAAAGCTTATAATTTGTTGTCGTACGCGAGGGCGGTTTATAAGTGTAGAGTGCAGGAGCCCGGCGGGCGGAGGCCGTATGTTAGAGCGGAAGGTCTAAACATGTTATATATATACGCCTAGCATAGCGGGCACGGCGCGAATAACTGCATGCGACAAATTAAGTATAGGCGGCAACGAAGACAAAACGATAATAAAGTAAATGTAAAAGCGAGGTGTAACTAGAATTCGAGCGTGCGAGGGCTGCGTACTTATAGGCAAAGCTTAATCCTGCACATCTATCCGTTAAGTTTTCTAGTCGAATTATAGATCCTGCCGAGACCGCCTTTAAGCTGCCTACCCTTACCCGCTCCGTCGTGTCGCTAAATTAGTCCTACATCCCTCCTACTGTTTTAAAATTACAAGTCCGAAGACTTCCCGACAAAAACAGAGTAGGAGATATAGCCGCCTACCGCGTAAGTAGTTCCTTAATTTTGTCGTCGGCCGCCTCGTAGCGGGAGTTTCCTATAATAAGGTAGAAGTTCTAAGCAAAGGTCGTCGATGTCCGCACGGTTTAACCGGACTAGAAAGTCGAATTATGTAGCTAACAGCGGCGTGCTCGAGACGACATGTAGTTGTCTCGACGTAAGCTAAGCATAGGATACGCTCTTCGGCCGACTAAAAATAAAACTTAGAACGCTCCTTCTTCTTTCGCGCTCTACTAGCGCGCACGCTCGTAGTTATTTATCTTAGTAGATTAGCGCGCTTAGACGGGCGACACTAACAATACAAGTCCGAACGGAGCAGCATGCAAAGAAAGGGGAAACTACGAAGGCATTTTAGTCTTAAATCCGAGACAACGAACTATTTCTACTCGGATCGTTTTAGATAGGAGATTTCTACTACATTCGAGCTAGACCTATATAGTGCAATTTTACGTCCGGTCCGATTAACTCGAGCTCTCCTGCACCGTACCTCCCTATAGACCCCTATCTGCGTATTGTTGTCCCTTTCGATCGTATATGCGCCCCGGAACGAGAATCTAAGCTAGGAACTCGTACCTCTAGCCGAGTATTAGCTTTAGAGAGATGTTTATTCGCTCTATTACCTCCTTTATAGTCCCTATAAACTTGCGATCCTAAGGTCTGCCGTCGTTCTCGATAGAATAGAGGTGTACGACAAAGCAGACATCTAGCGACTTAAGGTCGTCGAATCCGAGTTTGTAGAGGCTAATTAGGGGCTAGAGGAAGTCGCTAGCGTATCGCTCGTGTTGCACCTTGTCCTAGCACTAATCCGTAAGGTCGTTGTCGGAGACCGGTAGGCGGAGGCGCAGCTTTAGTCTCTTAATTGCGGACCGAGCGGAAGGTAGAGGGATCCTTATGTAGAAATCCGGTCGTCTATATAATAGAGTCGTATTAGTGTAGGACTTAAGCAGGCGTAGTATAGTTAACGCACCGACGGCGATAGTATCGAGCTCGAACTAGTAAGAGCTATAGAAGACGGATTCTACCTCGCTTCCGAACTGCTTCGATGCGGCACGGGCGTTGTTAACATCTTCCTTAACATGCGCATATAATTAAAACTCTTTATAGTCGAAAACTACACCTCTTCCCCGGAAGTCGTAAAACCGAAAAGCAAATTCGAAGATCCTAAGACGGAGCTCCGCTAGCAGATCTATAAAAGACCGTCTAACAGCTACGGCGGTAGAGTATAACATTATCGTTAAGTTAAGTCTAAACGTAGGACGGCGGTGTGGAATTAAGTAGATTAGGTTGTCCTACTTTTAAACTCGCGAGAGGCAGACTAGACAAACATTTGTTCCCTTATTCTCTTTTACTCCGCATGTGTGTTAATTGCTACGTTATGTTCGAGATTTTACAAGACATTTTCTATCTCGATAGCAGTAGATATAGCGTGCCCTCGAACCTACCGGTCGCAGCAGTTCGCGAACAAATCGATTTAATCTTGCGGTAAACTCTATTATACAGGCGAGAAGATCTAAGAAACACGTAGCGAGCCCTTACACAAACTAAAGCAATTAAATCATTTAGCCTAACACCGGTTCCCTAACAACCTAATTTATTGCGAGTCTTCTATTAATGCCCGCGAGTCCTCCCCTTCCTTGCCCTAGCCTAGAGGCGCGAGCTCGTACGACGTATCCTCTATTATCTCTTTAATTAAGCACCGAACCTTACTAATAGTTTCGTTTAGGAATGCCGCCTCGAGGCCGATAAACCCTAATTCGAAGCTTGTAACGAGAGACCTAACAGATTAACTATGCTCGGTAGTGCCCGGTTGCAGTAGCTCGGGTATAGCGTCGGTAAGCTTAGGTGCTACCTGCTCGGTAAGGCTTTCCTTTAGATGTTCCACAAGCGCTCGCAAAGCCGGTACGATATCGACGAGGCTGTTCGCATCGACGGCCCTGTTAACCTTGTAATAAGTATTTTCCATATGCTTAAAAGCCCGACGGACTTTTTTATCCGAAGGGCTAAGCCTAGTAGGCATGCGAGACTCCTCTATTTTTAGAGCACCCGCTTCGCAGGTAGTACTGTCCTAAGCCCGTGCTAGTTCGGGATACTAAATGTCGTATTCCCGGAGAGTCTAAGGGGGAGATAGCAAGGGCTGCTGCATCTGCTAAGGGACCTAGGCATACGGCGGCTAATCTTAAAGGGCTAGCTAAGGAGGTTAGATAGGCTGCCGAGCGAGCTTATAATAGCGCTAGACAGGCTGCTAGTAAGGATAAGCTAGCTAAGGTTAGATAGGCTACTAAGGGAGCTAAGCGTAAGGCTAGAACGGCTGTTATAGGGTTAGAGGAGGAGGCTAATAATAAGGATAAGCGGGCTGTAGAGGCTAGATAGGCTGCTAAGGGAGCTAAGTCTAAGGGTAGAATAGCTGTTATAGGGCTAGGGAGGGAGGAGGAGGCTAGTAATAAGGATAAGCGGGCTGTAGAGGCTAGATAGGCTGCTAAGGGAGCTAAGTCTAAGGGTAGAACGGCTATTATAGGGCTAGGGGAGGAGGCGGCTATTAAGGATAAGCTAGCTATAGAGGCTAGATAGGCTGCTAAGGGAGCTAAGTCTAAGGGTAGAATAGCTGTTATAGGGCTAGGGAGGGAGGAGGAGGCAGTAGAACAGCTATTGTAGGGCTAGGGAGGGAGGAGGAGGCTTATTGTAGGGCTGCTAGAGGAGGAGACTGCTAATAAGGATAAGCGGGCGGTAGAGGCTAGAAGGGCTGCTAAGGAAGCTAAGGAGAAGGTCTTTGCAGTAGCTGTACCTGTAGTTATAGTAGACCTATGTTGTAGCGATGCAAAGTGCGCTTAACATTATCTACCGTAGGGTTAACGATGTTTGCGAAATTAGGCACTGCATTACGTATATACTAGAGATAGTAAGCGTAGAGGGTTTCGAAAGCTGCGTAGGTAGGCTTAGTAAACAAAATGTCGTAGAGTATAAAGACCTAGCGGAGCTATGCGATAGAATAGGAGCGAACGACGAAGTTAGTAGCTAAGTACTCTCTAGGCTAGCGATTCCTTATTACGCGCTGCTCGGCGTAGTACTTTTTAATGCCGTAGAGATAGTCCGGCTTAGTTAGTTTGCGTGCGGTGTAGCGAATATTAACAGTTAAGTCGACGCAAAACTTCTAAAGCTCGACACTCGTGTAGCGGCGGTCGAAGTCGTAGCCGAAGTCGACTATTTCTAGCTTGCTGTTGCGCGACATGTTCTTAATGCCTTTTTCGTAGACGGGGGATGTAGATTAGAATCGAATAGCGAAAGGCTAGGATAGAGAGGCTATAGTATAATGTCGATCTAGAGGCGACTACTAGAGCATATATATAGGCACTAACTACGGGCTTATCTCGCTCCACTTAAGACAGGCAACTATCCGTCTGCCGTAGACGAGCTCTTCTAGCTCTATGTAGTGTTGCGACGAAGACACTGCTGCGATGCGACACCCCGAGACACGACGTAAAATCTTACAAGGACAGTCTCGCCGTGTCTTGCTTTAGAGCTAATTTTAACGACGAGACAAGTAAGACAGAAAGAATAGACTTAGACGGATAGCGAAGCTCGAGGAGTATGCCTTTGTGTCCTACGCCGCCGCACTTGCATCGTCCTCGCTTAACATCCCGCATACATCGCTTAAAGACGCAGATATAGCGGCTATTCCGGATAGGATCCGACAGAAGTACAAGCTATACCTCGCTAAGCATCCTATACAAAAAGAGAACTAGGTTCCAACGCCGGACGTTGCGTCGATTTTAACGCAGCTGTTAGGGGAGTTTAAGAAAATCCAGCTAAACTTGCTAGAAATTAATCGACTATGCCGTAATGTCGAAGAAGTGCGAGGCGATGCCGGCCGGAACGACGATACTATGCAAGCTATTCTAGCAGCATGCAAAGAGATCTATTATTCGATAAGCAGAATTCTAATCCTACAGATCTAGGACATGCTTACGCGTATCGAGGCCTTAATAATTCGACAGAACGAGTTAATCTAGAAGCAGCTAGAGGCTCGTAAAGCGGTTATCGCAAGTATAAAAAGACTAGTTACCCCGGAAGTAGACGACGATACCGATAACATGCCGGAAGCTAGCCGCGATCTCGCGCCTGCAACTCTATGTCCTAACCCCTACGACCCGAACGAGGATCTCTATCCCGAGGCGCCTCGAAGACTATCTCGCTAGCCGACTAACTACGTAGAGTCGATCGATTCGGCATCTAAGACGTCGTCCGAACTAATTAACAACATCCTCTACGAGACAGACTAGAGCAGCGGTTCTCCGACGGCTTTATCTCGTCTTAAATACGACTTAGGCGAGGACTCTAGTGCTATGTAGGCCGGGAAAGTTCTAGGTAGGCACGAGGCGAAATTCGGCGAGGAAAGTGTGCTGCCGAGCAACAGAACGATTAGAGTTCACTATGCGAGCGTGCGGTCTTCGGGAGGCTTCGGTAGAAAAGGCAACATAGATGCTAATACTAATGCTAATAACAAGTCCGAGTCGCAATCGCAATTCGACACTAGATCCGACGAAGGCGACGGACAGGAGGAAGAGGCGGTAGTAGTAGAGGAGGAGGAAGAGCGGAGGTTGCCTATAGTGTAAAGGGTAGAGGTGTGTAAGGTATTGTAGACTAGTTAGAGGAATAGCGAAATACAGTCTTACAGTTTTGTTAAGTGTTAGTTATGCAGGCGCCCGATAGCACCTACTCGTCCTAAAACTTCTAGCGCGTCCACAACGCTGCATAGATCTCTGCGTACAAGACGGCAGAGATTAAGAAGGTAAGTCTAGCTGTAAAAGATGTTAGCATCTACTAATTAATTGCCCATTTTCAAGGCACGGCGAAGATTATTTGCCTCTCGACTAGTCCCGTTATGTTAGCGCGCTATCGCAGTAACAGCTACGCGAGTCGGCTCGAAGCGGCGCATAAAGCCTTAAGTATCGAGAAGAAAGAGACGGAGAAGAGGTTAAAGCGAGCGCAGGACACAATACACGCGCAGGCGGTAGAGCTAAACATTACTAAGGCTAGCCTATCTAGAGCGGAGGACGCGTTGCGGGAAGCTAAAGATTCTACGAAGCTACGGCCTTCGCAATAGCGACAAACATAGAGGGTCTTAACCGACTGCTATACGCATCTGCTCGAGCTTAGGGCCGACGTCGACATGCTTAAGATTACGAGTAGCGCTTATATAGATTAGCGTATCCGGAATGTTAAGGATATGCTGCGTTAGTAAACCCTCGCCCTTCGGGACGCCGTCTCGTCGACATGCAGTTACTACGTCGCCTCTAACGCACAGCTAGCTACTGTCGGTGAACTGCTGCACTCGGCTATAGTCGCCTTAGATCGTCTGTCTCTGTACGTTGCGCAGAAGGTAGATCCTGCCGAGCCTAAAGCTTAGAATACTTATTAAGACGCTAGCGTAGAGAATTTGCGGGAAGAGATCGTTAACCGACAGAGCTTAGTCGCGGATTTGCGTGCGCAGGTTTAACGTTAGGCCGCGGAGCTTCGACGCAACAACGAGCAAATAAGCTAATTAGCGTAACTAGCAATGCGCGAGCGTGTCGGAGAACCGACGGAGGAGGTCTCGGGACTTAGGTTCGGCTTTTATCGCACAGAAACGGCACGCACACCTGTAGAACAGCGTTAAGCTCTAAAATAGCTAAGGGTAATAGCTATAGGACAGAGGACCGGCATCTCCCCGATTATTTAGCTCGAATCTAGATAAATAAGGAAACGGAGAACATAACCGTATTGTAGCCGGCGTTACCGCATTTAACTATTCGGCCTCTTTAACTAGTTACGCAGGCCGACGCTTCGTTCTATTACTAGGTCGTAAGAGCCTACTTCTTATATTATAATGTCTATCTCGAAGCCTGCTGCTTATCTTTACGCTATTACACGCTGTTACAGGTCGTCTTCTTAGGCTCTTAGTAAGATTAAAGGTCCGCTGCCTAAGTAAGGGCTGTAATTTTAGTATAAAGGAAGGCTCGATCTATTAATATCCTAGGGGCCCGGATCGATTAATTAGTCGAGCCTTCGGATTAAGGGCCGATCCGTGCCCTAAATTAAAATGCTTTAAAGATCTTACTAAACCGCCGGTTAATTCGGTTGTTTATTATAACTGTACTTTAGAGTAGACGGAACTAGAGATTCGGGCATTATATTAGGGCACTAGCTGCGCTGCGACGATAACAGCGAGTACTAGCTGTCTGCACCTCGACTTCGACGACCGCTCCGCTCTACCCGCCGCATTCTATATACCTAGGAGAACTATTAAACTTCACTTCTATACTAACCTAGCAACACCTCCGAGGTAGCGACTAAGCGTCCGGTAGTCCGTACTGTCGTGCTTAGGTTATTTCGGCGAGGGACAGCACGTCCCGATCCTGCCTCGTCTTCTAAGAAAACGATGTTAAACGTAAATAGCGAACGCAGAAGATAGGCTCTAACTTTGCAGATCGATGCTATATGTTACTAGAAAGCACATAAAAGTGCAGTAGCCGAACATTAAGAAACGTCGAGTAGCTCTAGACCGAAAGAATACCCGACCTTTACTTTTAAACGGACATATACATTGCAGCGAGCAGGCGACTCCCGTTAGAGCATCTAGCGCCTTAACATTATCCTTGCTACCCGTTAACTTCTGTTTGGACCTCTAACTTCCTAAACGACCCCTTCTAGGTTTGCTTCTCTTGCACTCTACTCTTTACTGCTCCTGCACACTGCATCTTTAACTTTCCTAATTAACAGGCAAATTATTTAGCAATCCTATCGAAAGCGACCTCGACAACTTACGACAATAAGCACTAGTAACGAGCAGAACCTAGATATAGGAGAGAAGAGCCCGGCGAAGAAGGACACTTCTAAGCCGTCGCAACTACTAGCTTCTGCCTCGCTATCTCCTATAAAGTCCTCTAGACCTCTTAGCCTAACGGCGACGCTATTCGTGCCGCCAGCTGCCCTTACTATCCCGACCGCCGATTCGACGGCTATCGCTTCTCCTAAGAAGCCTACCTTTACTATAACTACCTTAGCTAATCGCATGTTAAAGGCTACGACTAGCGAATTCTCTAGCAGCCCCGTCTCTACGACAACTGCGACGACCGGATCGACGAACTCCGCTGCCGGCAGCTCCGCTAACAACACTGCTCTTACTAATAACGACTCTGCTCTCGCTACGACCGCTTATACTACCGACTCCGCCGGCAATAACTCTGCTCTCGCTACGTCCGCCCTCCTACCTTCTACGACCGCCGACAACTCTACAGACGACTCTGCTCTCGCTACAACCCCCCTCCTCCCTCCCACAACCGCCGACAACTCTACAAACGACTCTGCTCTCGCTACAACCCCCCTCCTCCCTCCCACAACCGCCGACAACTCTACAAACGACTCCGCTCTCGCTACAACCGCCCTCCTACCCTCTACGACCGCCGACACTACCGACTCCGCCGGCAACGATTCTAGTCTCGCTATAATCGCTAACGCAGCTTCTACAATCGCCGTTAGCGATAGGTTAGACGACGTCTCTACGGAGAAGCTAGCCTACGTTATTATTACTACTTCTAATCTAGCCGCAACGTCTTTAACCGAGGGATCGAGCGGCAAGGCTAACCTCGCTATAGTTAAGCCGGCGCAAGTAACTTTAAAGGCGTCGTCTGTAATCGACCTAACCGGCTTGCCCGAGACACTATCTCCGCCTGCCGCCTTAGGACAGCCTATCGTCCCGGTGCATATACCTATTATTAAGACCGAAGACGACGGGGAGTTCGAGGAGGAGACGGGAAGTCCCGGTCTAGGAGACGACGATAAGTTTAACAAGGATATAAGAGCTTAGGGTAAGGAGAAGGCTCGAAAGTTTATGCTCTAGACGGCTATCGACAATACCTATCCGGATAACCGGATCTAGGCACCTTCTCTAGAGGTCGCCGGTATCTACGCCGATATCCTTAGCCGTATCCCTGCTAGCTATGTAGCGCTCCGCACCTCTGCCGATTAGCTGCTCTGTAGCTTGCATGCTGCAGCGGACATGTTCTCCTAGGTCGTTAGCAAGCCTACTAACATCCTGTTCTCCGAGATTCCGGATAATTATTAAGACTGTCCGGTCTGCATGCAGAAGACGCGACAGGTTCTGCAGTCTATTCTCTACAAGCTGCTTCTAGACCCTAACGAGGTCGTAGCTCGCGCTATATTTATAGCTGGGATTCCTAGCATAACGGTAGACGAGTAGATAGCGATAAACGATATTAAGCTTAACTCGTTCGAGGTCGACTTTCTTAACTACCTAACTATAGGCGCGCTGCTCGTTTCGCTCTTCTAGAAGGCTAACATGCAACCCGACACTAACGGATTTTAACTTAACGTCGTTTAATACTAGCGCGACATAGGCCGAATTACGCAGGCTATGCATGTAATAACGTACGGTACTAGTCGCCGTATTTTTAATATGCGTAACACCGGTAGCTACTAGGAAGCCTACGGCCTAAAGACCTCCGAGGCGGAAGTAAGCGATAATAGCCGCGCTATAATCGTAACGCCATTTTAGGCTTAGGGCAACCTAGTCTACAATAGTAGCATTGTTCGAAAGCACACCTATAGTCCGGAGGCGATCGAGCAGCTAGAGCGCTACTACGCCGGCGGCGCTATTTATCGACCTTTCGAAGCTCGCGAGCAGACGCCGGAGGAGCAGCTAGAGAGCGTTACGAACAAGCTTAGCAAGACCGGTCTCTAGCGCCGCATCCGCCCTACTACCGAGCCGACAGTCTTCCCGACTAGCGTGCTAGCCCCTATACGTAATAGTCTAAAGCGAGACCTATTATCGCCGACCGAGCCAGATCGTAGTTAGAAGCGTATTACTCTAGTGCAGGATCCGCCGGTCTTCTACGCCTTGCCCGCTACTAGTCGCCGCAAGCGCACTACTAAGGAGCGATCTACAACCTCGACCCTAGAGCCCGAGCTAACCGCGCGACTAGGCATAGTGCTAAACGGTCTTATGCTGCCGGAGCACGAGGTCGTAGCGTCGCCTAAGATATTCCTTTCGCTAACGCGCCTACAGCAGATTAACATCTGCTAGAGCACTCTAGCACGCGGCAATATAGACCTCCCGCTCCCCTAGCTGCCGCTCCTTCTACTTGTACGCTCGACGGAGCACCCTCTCGCCGCCGCTAACTTCCGCGCCCTCGCTCGAGACGCACTCTTCGGCAACGTCTTCTACGCTAACGGCTTCGAGCAGGCGCGGGACTTCGCTATTAAACTTATAAAGTATAACGAGAACTTTACGGAGTACCTCCTACGCATAGTTTAGCACGTCCGTGTAAAGCCTCGCCTGCCTATCTAGCCTATGTTGTAGTATAAGGACGTGTTGCGACAAGTTCGGGATCTGTTTAATTAAGTACTAGTGGAGATCGAGATCCCGGTCTTAGCTAACACCGTAGAGCACGCAGATAGTACATTAACGCAAAAGGGCAAGCTAGCGCCCGTGTTGCAGTGGACTGCACGCCCGTCGGAGCTGTTCGCAGACAACAAGATAGGCCGAGGCCGGAAGTCCTAAACGAAGTAGCCTGTCTCCGCCGTCCTGCTTACGTCGCTACTTTTACCCGGTCGAGTTCTGGCCTAACGGTCGGTATTAATGTTCTTAGAGGTTTGGACAGATGTCCGGGCGATTAATACTCGTTCGAGGGAGGTTTAAATAACAGTGCTGTACGCGTAGTAGTTCGTCTTAACGACTAATCGGAGAGCGATAGTATATAGAATAGACGGGAACGTTAGTGGACTTGTATCGGTTGTAGTCGCAGAACGTAGAAGTAAGGTAGAGCTTAGTTAATGCATAATAGTCCTTCTACTTCCACCTTACTTAGGTTCTAGCTCCTGCCGCGGACCGTGCCGCGGCGACCCGGCAGTGCGGCGCGTTTCCCCGTAATCTAAGGTAAGGTACTTAGGCCCTCCTTCGACGCATCTTCTTCGGACTTTAGGAAGGCGCTGCATATTTACTCGATAGCTAATACTTGTGCCGGATGCTTATGCCGGATAAGAACAGGAGCATAACACAAATAGGGACAGGAGGATAGAACAGGATACAGAAAGAAAAGGACAGTAGGGCATAAGGATAAGGACAGGGAGGACGAAATAACAGGAGGGTAAAGTAAAGACACATAAACGATAACGCTGCTAATTTAAGTCTAATCTACACGCTTAGGTCCAGACATACACGCTATCTTACAGAGCCTTAAGGAAGAACGAGGCTTAGATAGCCTGCGTCTTGCTTAGTATTCGATTATAACTGCTCTACTAGACTGCGATGCGATCCGCAGTACCGAGGTGCGCTATGCTAGTGTAAGAAGCAACGTCGTTCGGCTTAGAGGTACTAACGATCGTATCGTGGAGATAGGTAATTTCGCGCGCGTATGCGGTTAGGACCTCGTCGAGCTAATTCTGTTAAGTAAGTAGTCTACGCATATACACGAAGGACTGCAGCTCTAGGAGCGACGGTCTCCGAGACCGAAGCGCACGGCTATAGATAACATCGATGCGATCCTTAAGAGCCCTTACCGCCCGCTTAAGGGTCCTAATCTGCTAGTCCTTAATCGGCGTAAACAGCGGCCGTAGCACGGCAGGTGTCGTCTAGGTCCCTCGGCCTAAAAGCAGAGAAAAGTTGTCGCTAGGTGCTGTCCGTCCCTCGCGGTGTTCCTGCTCTTAAAGTGCGACTTTAGCTTTTAGATCCTTAGATGTTATTCGCGGCCCGACTATGTCCTTGCTATGCGCTAGGAGCTCTAGTCGCTTTAACTCCTCTTGTGCAAGTCTTCGCTTGTCGCGTGTCGGCGGCCGTCGATAGATGCGTAAGGGTATAGGCCGCATAGCGGTGTTGCTAGCCGGAGTTAAGTAACTCGATAGCGTACCGGCGGGCCGTTAAGACGAGGAGGTAGGTTTAGTAAGCGGGTCGGCAGTCGAGGCCTTTGCGGAATAATCTTTGCGGAGGCGGGCGGTCGCGGGCATAGCCGATAGACTGTAAGTAGGCGGTAGGGTAAGATTAACGGGGTTAGACGGCGGAACTTCGTCGGCACGTGCAAGGGATTAGTCTAGCGCTATGCGAACACTACACCGAAGAGCAATACTTCGTACAGCTACTAGCATAACAGGCCGCAGGGACCTAGAGGTTATCGCCGCGGCCGTGCTTGCTCTCGCCTTAGTTGTTTTAAATATAGGCTTGTCTAGGACCCTATAACTACGTAATTAAACTTCCCACACCTTACCTTACGCTTCTACCCTTATTGTCTACTTAATTGCCTCCGACGGAACTCTTCGAAAAGCCCTCGCAGCCGATACTAAACATAAACGGTAATCGGTCCTAATTGTCTTCTGCCTTTGTCGGCACCCTAGGCAAGCTGCATACGCATAGTTTCGATGCATCTTCCTACGTTTCCTGCATACGGCAACTGCAGACTATGCAGGTCTTATTAGGACGCCCGGTTTGCATATCCGTCTAGAACATCGGCGACAATGCTATACACAAACTAGCAGGCAAGAGGCAAACTCGTGCTAAATTTATAAGCAGTAGCTTCCTCCTTATCTACGAAAAGAAGAACCTTACACTACGCCGCAACGAGAGAGTTAAGCACGAAATTGTTAAAGCAGTCCTATCTTTGCTAGCGTTCGTGCACCTTAGAGTCTCCCTTTAGCCGTATTCCCTTTCTTCTAACACCTTACTTCTAATACCTTACTTCTAACACCTTACTTCTAATACCTTACTTCTAACACCTTACTTGCAAACCTTACTTCTAACACCCTACAATCCGCACTGTTCGTCTCTTTCGACCCTTAATGTCCGACACCTCTCCCTTAAGCTACGTATGTCTACCTCCGTCTTCCTTCGTACCGATTACTCTGCTAATATCTCTTCGCAGCGACTAAACAGTTACCCTAGTAGCTCTTCTTACCTAACACTAATACTACGTAACCTAACTACAACTCTACTTCTAACACCGCTATCGAACGTTATAGGCGACGAGTCCGCTAGCGGCTAAGTTACCTCTAGCGAATTAAATTACCTCTCGACCGTCGTCGGCGATTCTGCTAGCGGCAAACTATCCTCTAGCACGCTAAAGCACACGTCTTAATCTCTATTAACTGCTAACGTCCCGTTCTATATATTAACCGTCCCTACCGAGCCGGCTATTAAGCAAGAGGATAAAGACCCGGAAGGCGAGGTTATTAAAGAGGAGGTCGAGATCGAAGATATAGTAAAGGTAAAGATCGAGCAGGAGGGAGAGAGCTTGCCTAGAGGCGTTAATACTAGCGAGAATAGAGAGATTATCGATGTCGACAGTGTCGACGATTCCGAATTCCTCTAAGTCCTAACGGCTATCCCGTCCGAGTACTAGCCCCTCCGTACCTCCGCGGATCTAGGAGAGAGTGCGTTAGAGGCAATCGCAACCCTTTTCGCCCGAACCGTAGATAGAGATTAGGAGTGCGCGGTGCACTTCTAAGAGACAGTAGGAGCTATAGTAGTGCAACTTAAAAAGTACTTAGAGGAGCCGGAATAGATTAAGCGGCGGCGTGCATATACTGCCGAGCACGAGAATAAAGATAGATAGCACAATATAGATCGTAAAGATGCAGACCTGTACGATGTTAGATATGTTGCAGTGCCTACGATTGTAACGTTGCTAATAGCGCTGTTCGAAGACATTAGCACTGCACGACATGTTAAGGAAGGTTTCGAATTAAACATTATTACGTTTAGCTGCGCAGAGCTTATAATTACAGCTGCGCATACTGCGTACCGCTACGGCAAAGGCACTAACACCTACTATCTCTGCAGTATCGGAGATCGGTAGGAAGCCTACGGTCTCCCTCTAGGATCGGGAGTACTTAGCAAACGCGGCTCTCCGCTCGCGATTAACTCTTTTAAGCAATAGGGCTACCCTGTCTTTAACAACGGACAAATTCGCGCTTACAATTGTGGTCCAGAAGCCCTTTACGAACTCTACGACTTCTACTATCGTGTCGTTAAGCCGGCGGAGCAGGCTAAGTAGGCGAGCCTCCTAGGAGGCACCGCAGAGTAACCGCTTATCGTTCGCGACGAGACGCCGGAGCAGCGTGTCGAGAGCATAACAAAAGATATAAGCAAGGCCGCGATTAAGGCCGGCAAGAACATAGTTAAACAAACGACTATCGACAAGTTCCTCGTACTAGCGACGAGCGTTAAGGCTAAGCGGCCCGCGGCAGATACGGACTAGCTATATGCAGCGCGGCGCCGGATCTCTCGCACGGAACATCTTCCCGTTCCTAGCGACGACGCATTAGATAGTAAAGTCGATCCGATTCCTCCCCGCCGCAACGCTACACAGCCTCGCAAGGTCGCCTAGCCTAAGCGCAAGAACTCGAAGAAGCAGCGAAACGAGGTTAGCGAGCCGCGGCCGCCGCAGTTCCTGCAATTAAAGCCCCTGCTTATAAACAGTTTAGCGATAGACGAGTCCGACGTGCTACGCTTACCCGAGGAGTATATTCTCGCACCGCCCGAACAATAGAAACGCATCTGCATGCGGAGTATTGCGCTAGGAGAGATCCCGCTGCCTATTCCGGGCCTCCCTCTCGTAATGCGTCTAGCGTCTCTAGAGTACCCCGAGGAAGCTATTGCCTTCCGATAGCTTGCGTCCGACGTGTTCTTCGGAAACACATTTGTCGCTACTTCCGCCGACCTAGCAAAGGACTTCTGCGTAGTCCTATCGAAGTACGGATCTAACTTTCCCGGCGACTACGTTCCTTACAGAGTTAAGCACATTAAGATCTCGCCGCAGCCTACCGACATCCGACTATTAGAGTGCTACGAGCTGCTTATCGCCGATGTTAAGGAGTTGTTTAGTAATGCCTCCGTCCAGATCGAGATTCCCGTTAGTAAAACTACTTAAAAACCCGGCGGCGCGCTCGCTTAAAAGGCTAAGCCTCCTCCCGTCCTAACCTAGACGTCGGACCTAGCTAAGCTCTTCGCCGACAACAAAATAGACAAGGGCAAGATTTAGGGCTCGAACGACTAAGCCTAGCATAGTTCCGTGTACGATATAATGTAGCAGCGATAAGTTCGAGGTGCTTAGGTATTAGGTGTGCTAGGTTTGCCTGTTGCGTCGCTTTTGTTTCTTTCTCGATCTCGGCGTTCTTTTCGTTAGTCCTTTTGCCTCTACGTAGTGTACCTTATTCGGTGTCGAGTTGCCTAACCGGCTGTAGTTTAACATTAACAGCACTGCGATAAGCGGTTAACGAGCGTTGCAATCTTCGCCTCGCCCGTAAGGAGTCGATTGTCTTTCTTTTAGGGCGATAACGAGAGGTCGATCGAGAGGTATTAGGTTAAATGTCCGAAAGGTGTGCGGTTAAATAATGCCTCGACGGATGAGGTGTTCTTTAAAATAGTTGTCTGTTAGATGTTCGATAGTTAATAAGAAAATCCAAAAACAAAAAGGGTCCGCCCGAAACCTCTTCGTGCTACGCAGCTAGTGTATCTCGTCTCGTCTGTCTTTGCAACGTAATTTAATGTAGTAATGTACGCACTTAATTTTACAACTTTTAAGGGGTTGTTTATTAGGATAACGACAAACTAATTTTAATTCTAATTCCGATTCGAATAACACAGCGTTAGCGATCGCCGTTCCTAGAGCGAGCATTATTACACGGAACTTAAAGAAACTGCGAGCCTGTATTTAAGAGAGGCTAGAGAGAGCAGGAAGACCTGTTTAGACTGCATTGCCTCTAAAGGCTGTAATTACTACACAAGCGAGGATCTCCTTATTAGCACTCCGTCTAAGCAGGAACCTACGCGATGCGCGTAGAGCAGCAGGTGTAGGCAGCGCAGGATCGAGGAGGTGCAGGAGGAGATAGACAGGACTAAGCGCGAGAGGCAGCGTTGCGTAAACGATATAAGGACGGCGGTAGCTTTAGCCTACGAGTACTTATAGAGGGCTAAAGAGGTCGATAAACTGCTAAAGCAGAGGCACAAGTCGCAGAAAGACGATATAAAGAGACGGCTAAACGAAGGCCGTTAAGGAGGCGGAGCGTAATTTTCTTAGCGAGGTTAGGGTCCGTAACGAGCAAAACGCAACAGACTCGATCGAAGCTCCGTTAGTAGTCCTTTAATTTAAATAATCGTATTCTCGAGCGCGATACTATAATCTCTATTAGTTAGAATAATCCTCTAAACAATTCTCTGCCGGTCCTCCCTCTCTATAACTGCTACACTAATAATTAGAAACAAAGTGCGGCACTAATTCGAACAAAAGATCTATCCCGGCATATTAGATTCCTGCGGCGTCCGTCGTAACATTTGTCGATCCCCGACCGCTCTAAAGGCCGATAACCTTATCTAGGAAGCGGTAACGAGGATGTCCGTCGTTGCCCGGAACCTTAAAGAAGGCGGAATGCTCGCACGCTAGGAAAATAGTGCCGTCCTCGTATAGAAAGGAAGCACGAAGCAAAACCCGCTTGCGGCGCTTATTAGCTAGGATGTTACGCAAAACCTTAGTCGGCTGCGATAGGAGGACCGTCTTACCGTCGTGCTCTATCTAGGTAAGGGTCTGCAAGAACTCTTAACGAGCCGCATATAATTCCGGTAATATCGACAGCGGCAACTAGTTAAAGAGGACTAGCTTAGAGCGGGACGCTATAGAGAAAAGGCCCGGGCGTAAGTTTAATTGCCGAACGATTATGTTATAACCTGTTGCTACCTTAAAGCTGTAGCCTCGGCCTGCGTACTTTAATATAGCCGCCTCGGCGCTCTTTTAATGCTAAGTGTTCCGAGGCTAGTACAACGCCTTGCAGTCTATGCCTAAGTAGAGGTAAATAGCGCCGAAGCTAGTAATAGTAGCTTAGATATAGGTTATATAAAAGTCGAAAATATAGGTTAAGGCCGACTTGCCGGGTCCGAATATTAGCTAGACTTTATGCGAGGTATCGCCGGAAGTCGTTTTTCTAATAATAATCTAGAGCGAGTTAGTATAGCCGTAGTCTGTCAGCTTCCGACCCTAGATTATATAGATACGTGCGCCGTTATAGAGCTTATAGATCGGGCTAAACGTATCTTCGTCGTTTAGGTACTCGAGTATCTACTAAAGTATAATAACGGCAGTATAAGGGCAGTCTAGTATATTACGGATACGACGGAGTTACTATATATCTTTATAGTAGAAGTCGATAACAGCCGGACAGCAAATATTGCAAGTCGCTTCTGCAAGGTCGACCGCTAGCTAAAAGGTATAGTCGAAAACAACGCCCGCCGCTTAGAGGGCTATAATAGCTTCGCCGACGTAACAGGCGGAGGGGTCGACGTAGAAGTCGAAGTTAGACTCCGGACTATAGGAGCCTAGAAAGAAAATCTCGATAGCGCGAGAGCCGGAAAGTACGAGGCTAGCCTTAGCTATACCGGCTAGGAGTATAGTAGGGTTATTAAAGTGCTTTCCGATATACTAAACGATAGCGTCCTAGGTAACGTAAGGGAACTAGTCTTATATAGAGCCGTCTCGGAGGCTAGTAGTGCCGCTTCTTAAGCTACCGAATCCGCTAAGACCGGCTGCACTAGCACTGTCCTAGTTAGCTAGGTCGCATAGGGGGCGATAGGCTTATTTAACGCCGAATAGATTAGTATAGTTAACCCTAGCGCCGAAGGAAGCACCGCTAAAGGCTAGGGCGGTAGAATAATAGTCGGCACCGCGAAAGCTTCCGAAGCCGCTAGCATTAGTAGCCGCCGCAGAGTTAGAGTTAGTATTAGAGCGCATATTAGAGTTAGATATAGTAAAGATAGAAGGATAGAAGGCGTTACTAGTAGTTAGTAGAATTGCGAGATTTAGCTAGGATGCATTTAGCTATAAACAATATTAGAAGAGGAGTAATATACCTTTTTAGTAATAAAGGAGTAAAAGCAGATTATACGGATAGTAGTTAGGTGCCGAAGAAGAGTTAGTAATAGGCGTAGAATTGTAGGAAAGTTAGCTCGACTAACTGCGGCGTTAAAGGTAAGAGTTAGGACTAATATGCAAGGATTTCCTAGAGCTAGATAATATTATAAGAAAAATTTCGTAGTACGCTACGGCGAGGGAACCTTTATATAGTGCACTATTGTCCAGATTCGGAAAAGGGGCTCTAATGCTTGCGCGTTGCGATTTAGAGATATAGAAGAGAGCTAATAGCTCGGCGACTTGCGAGGTTTCGGCGACAAGATAGTAGCTAGGCATCTCTCTTTATAATATATAGAATACTCGCTAAATTAAGGCTATAAATTAGGGTCGGGAGATTAGAAGTATATAACACTCCGCTATAGCGTCGTGTCCGGTAAGTAGGTCGATTAGGTCGATTAGGGGACGGTATTAAATCGCTCGGTATAGGCGTAGAACAGCGTCGAAGCGGGAATTAATAGACTAGGAATAGATAGGTGCTCCGCTATAGTATCGTATCTAGCGAGGAAGGCGACTAGAAGACAGTATTAATTTAATATATATATAAGACAACAATAAATAGCTAAAAGAGTATAGAGCCCGTCTCGCCGTCCGTAGAAGGCTGTTCCGGACAACGTTACGCGCGTAACATCGATAGAAACTAGGTACTAAGGGACATATATCTAAAGTAGACGAATGCGAGTAGTAGCATTAACAACTCGGGGTAGCTTAAATCGTACTAATTCTATACTTATATGCTCTCGTGTCTTAAGTCCTTAGTCTTATAGAGTAAAACGTCTTGCGTCTCTATCTTACACATTTATCGGCTAGAGAGTACCGCTAGAGATCTTAGCAAGTCTTGCTAGCGCTAAGCACCTCTATAAGGGCGCACTAGGCTCGGATTCCAGACCTAGCAGCTCTACTATACGCCTTATTCGATATCTATAGGTTGCCTCGATATCGAGTATTATATAATTAGCATACTCGAGGTCTAGCTGCTAAGTAAGGTAATCGAGGGCGTTAAGGTCGACGGATAAGCGTAGCTACCCTAGTAGATAGGCGGGAATTACCGAGAGCAGCGACTTCTATATACTAATGCCGTTGCGCTATTACTACGCGAGAAAGAGCTCTCTCGTAATATATAGGCCGAACACGATTAAGAGATGTTTACTAATCTACAGTATATTAAACGAGTTGTAGCTCTTGTTGCGGGAGACGTAGATATCGACCGCACTAGGATCGTCTTAATTATACAAAACTATAGCTTGCTCGAAATTAGCGTAGAGCAGTACGTCTTCGACGTCGGCTGCGCCGGCGTTCGCGCGCGCTACGGTACGTTCGGTATTAGCGAGAATAAGGGTATAGTTAGTATTCGCGGGAGAGGGGTTGCGTTTAGCGTCGGAGAGCTTTAAGGCGCGGCTTAGGTCGGTAAGGACGACGGCCTGTTCTAAGCTCGCTCCCGGCGTAGCAGTGCTTTTCCTCTTAGAAAGCCTCGCAGGTTCGCGACGGAAGACTTCGCTAGCTTCTACCGGTTCGTCTTCGACGCAAATATTAGCCTTCGTTTGTCTCGACTCTAATTCCTATAGTATCCTACCTTAAGTGCGCTGCGGTTTAATAATAGGCTTGTCTACGACTATTAATTCTGCCGACTGCTTTTCCGTAGTGTATTAATCGAGGAAGTCGAGCAAGCTAATAATACGGGCAGTAAGAAGCGTCTTCGTAGTTATAGGCTTTTTGCTAGGACCGAGAGCGGCGATAGGGGCGGCGAGCTAGACTTCTTTCTAGAAGTGTTTTCTAGCCTCGTAGTAGATATAGAGTTCCTTCGGTAGAGTATTAATACTAGCGAAGATAGTATTATTGCAGCTGCAGGTTCCGATCTTAAAGCGGCCTTAAGCGCGCTCGAAGTGCTTAGCGAGGTAGTCCTAGTCCGCTATAATAGTACAAGAAGGGTCCTAAAGCTAGTTAAGTTAAGTAAGTATTAGCCGGGATTGCTAAGCCTTTAAAACGAATAGACTTTGCTCGTTAATATTGCGCTAACACCCGGCCTCCTAAGACGATAACCGCCTATATCGACGAGCTCGGTACCCCCTAGATCGCAGGAGAGACTATTATAGTAGTTAGCGCTATAATTAGTTTAGCTTTCTAGGCGCTAATGCGTTCGCTAGTAGTAGCAGAAGTTGCGGTACGAGGGCGGAGCATCTAGTAGCTCCTTTAGAACTCTATATCGAAATAGACAACGATCTTCGCAGTACTAGTCGTAGCTAGCTTATCTATCTCCGGCAACCTCTAGAATATAGAACAACTATAGTCTACGCCGGCAGACATACTTCGACAGCCTCCGGCTCCGGCGCCTATTCTAGACTCTTATACGCCTGTCTTTAGTCTTATATCGGACTCTCTCTAAGGCATTCGAGAAGCGCTGCAGCCGATTCGATAGGGCGTAAAAGGAATCGCTTATGCTAACGACGCATTCGAGTAGGGTTGCACGAAGCTTTAGGTACTTTATATCGCGCTCGACGAGAGCTAGAACAAGCTAGAAGCCTAGGCGATAAGGATAATAGCCGGGGGCGGTATAAGCGGGAAGGAAGAGCGCAGAATACTACTCGACTTATTAGCTAAACTCGGCGTATATAGCATTAAGTGCTAGGCACGCTATGCGGAGATAACGGCGCCGGGTAGCGCTAAGGATAGTCTCCTCGCTGCTCTAACGTAACTTAAGAAGGAAGTACGGGTAGAGGAAATACTAAGGGATAAGGGAACGCCGAGAGAGTAGGAAACTAGGGCCGGTAGCTCTCGGAAGACGTAGTCGTCTATACTCTCGGAAGACAGTATTATAAAGGCGCTCGAAGTACTCGCATTCGCGAAGGCCGGTATCGAGGGCCTTTCGGATCTTTATATAGATAACTACTATTATTCGAGACTAGCGTATATAGCTAATAAGATTGCGTATAGCGCTAGGAAGGTAGAGGAACTCGCAGATCGGCTCCGTACGGAGGTGCTTAGAGGTAAGGTAAAGTCGTAATATATATAAGAAGAAGAAGGCAAGGGATATACTATAGATCTAGTAAGATTAGATAGTATTATTCCTCGCAAACTTAGTTCCGCACTATTCTCTTCCGTACCTTCTGCTCTTAACGACGGTTATCTATTATATATATATAATCCTCTTCTGCCTACTATTCTAATACCGTTAATTACTCTATATACTGCTCCCGTAGTATTCCTCCCTCTCTTTATCCTCCGTTACGTCGACCTGCACTTATACCTAGCAAGCGACTCCCCTTACCGGAGTCGGTAGTAGTATTTCGGGTAAGGGTGCTAGATAAAAGAAGAATCGTAGTCTATAGGAGGGGCGGAAGGCCTATAGGACGAACGCGCCCTGCGCGTTAGAAACAGCAGCATAGATAAGTAGGATAATAATTAGTAATACTAGGGTTAGCTAGAATCTGTAAGACGTTAGGTTGTCTAGCAGCTGTAGTATAGGGCTGCAGAGGCCGTTTAGAAGGATATTAGTCGTAATAGCGTATGCTAAACCGGCTAGCACGGTCGTTAAGACGCGCATAAGGGTCGCTAGCATCTACGCGTATGCTCGAGGAGCTCGTTACTACGCTACAACATCGAAAAAACTCGAAACTACTACCTTATATAGCGATGCTATCTCTACCTAGCTAAGTTGCGTTATTAAATTAAATTTTAATTAGAATTAATTAGTAGGTCGACCGAAAAGCCTACTAATCCAGAAGTAGTAATAAATAATAAAGGAAGGAAGGAGGTAGTAGAAGGAAGGCGGAAACTTAAAGCGACGGAGAAGGAGGTAGATAGCGATAGGAGTAAGTAGTAATCGGCATACGTTGCAGACACCGATCGCGGTTGCCGCCGCAACTCTAAGGGTAATAATTCTAGGATCCTAGTAGAGTAGAATCGAGCGACGAGATAGAGCCGTACAAGTTAGGAGATGTGTAGCGTAGTAGGTAGCGTTTAGTAGAGATGTTGCGGTACCTCTTACACTTATGTAACACTCGACGACTAAAATAGACTAGCTAGCAAAAGCTTTTAAGGTCTTACTTGTAATCTGACATTATAGATTTACGTCGAGTTTACCCTCTAAGACAATTAGCTTGTTACTCGCAAGAGCTACCTGCTCCTTCCGAGCAGTCTTAAGCATCTGTCTTAATTAACGCCCTCTCGAAATCTCCAGGGCTTTACTTAATGCTAGTAACGGAGGCTAAAACTACCGCAAGCGAGCTCGACTTTGTCTTCTAACTTTAACTTCTAACCTAACGTATGCGCTCTCCGTTTCTACCGCACAGCCGATGCGACCGGCATATCACACGCAGATCGTCTCTTAAGACCTGTTAAGTTTCTTGTGCGTTAACGCTCGTTAGCCCGACCTCCTCTATACGAAGCAGCAACGAGCAGCTTTATCGAGAACGGCTTAATCTCTACACTACACTACAACACTACACCGCCGGCGACCGACCTAAGCAAAGCGGCTAGTCGTACACTAGGGCCAGAAACTACAGGCTGCACACTTACTCGAGCTAGAGGCAGAGATATAACTTACTACGGTATCTTACTGCGGAAGTCTAAGAGCGAGACGTCCTAGCATTATTTACAGCCTTAAGCACTAACAAACTACGCAATTAATAAGCAGCGACTAAAGATGCTACACGATCCTCGGATTCCAGACTAAGGCTACAGCTAATAGGCTAATAAAGGAGAGCAACAACATAGAGATGCAGAGCTGCAGAACAAGGCAATATAACTACCCCGACTTGCGAGTCGAAGCCGCGGCAGAATAACATGCAAATTGCCCGAGGGCTTAGCGTAACACGGCAGAAAAGAACACCGACAATGCACGATTAGCGAAGCTCGGGCGCGCGGAGAAGTCGAGAAGGAATCCAAGGCCGCTCGCAAGGGTATAGACACGTGCGTAGTAGAGAGGACAGTTAATAGACTAGCAGGAAGAAGACACGCAAGCCGAGAAGATAGAGGCGAGAGAAGGAATAATAGAAGGAAGATAAGCTAGAAAGAAGATAGGCCGGACAGGAGATAGCCCGGACAGGAGATATGCTAGAACGGAGATATGCTAGAACGGAGATGTGCTAGAACGGAGATGTTTGCTAGAACGGAGATATGCTAGAACGGAGATGTGCTAGAACGGAGATGTTTGCTAGAACGGAGATATGCTAGAACGGAGATGTGCTAGAACGGAGATGTTTGCTAGAACGGAGATATGCTAGAACGGAGATGTACTAGATAAGATTCTTGCTATAGAGAGAGTATAATAGGAACAGGAGTTTTGGAGGGCACTGTGCTTGCTAATTTTTGTAGCTAGGGTTTCGGCCGAGTTCGTTAATAAGATTAGCTACCTTATCGGTGTTCTTAGTCTTAACTTCTGTGCGAGTGCTAGCCTAATAGATAATGCTCGGCCTTAATACCGGCCTAACGAGGCCGACATTACTATCGCGATCGTTGCGTTTCGATCGTCGCGGTTCTTTTAGAGTAATTAAGAGATTTCGATTAAGTAGGTAGCAGCCGGGGCTTAGGAGTAGTCGATTAACTAAGGGACGAGAGTAACGAAAGAAGACCGATAAAAATCTTAAGATCGAGACTGCTCCTAAGCCCTACCCGATTAGCGACGGCACGACTAACGGCCCGAACCTTATATGTCCCGCATAAGATTATTAAATAAGAAACACCTTTTAGAGCTTATCTCGACGCAGAAACATTTTTAGTAATAGTTAAAGTCGAAGACTAAAGGCTCTCTAACTATTATACCTGTTACGGCCGAGCAAGCGCTAGTAAAGGTGCTTTAGTTGTTTAGAATTGCCCTGTCGAAACTGGAAATCTCCTTTCGCAGCCTGCTACATATGCGCAATATTATACTATAACTCTAACAGTACTCTACTATAATTCCAGCATCTGGCTCTAGTCTCGCGAGCTCTTCCGTTAACTGCGACTAAGTTAGTAGCCGGCTAAGCAGAACATCCTGCTTACTAGATGCTTACTAAAAGGCGAAATTCCTTATCTATAGAAGTATCTAGATTAAGTGAAGTCGAAAGGCGATAGGTTTTGTCCGGTCGGTTACGGGCAAACCGCCTAATACTAGCAAAGTAGTGTACATTGCGACGGATACTGCTCCTGCGGTACTCTGTAACCTGCACGCCCTTGCAGTTATCTGCGCTCTAAACTAGCGGGTACATGTCGTGCGAGGTTTGGCCTTTAAATAGAACAAAGATGGAGAAGCTGCTGCCGTACGAGGTACGAAGACGTTGCTGGACCTGTGCACAATAAGTTAGCGCAGCTAGCACATATTGTCTGCTCTTTATGTCTAACTTGCCTAATCGCACAACTCTTGTGTAGGAGTACCGACCCTGCTACTAAGACAGACTAGGAGGATATGTCCGGACTTAAGCTCGGTAGCATGCGCTGTAATTCGTCGTTCTACATAGAACGCGATGCGAGCTGCATTAGTAATGCCGGTGTCGATTAGGAAGGTTATTGCGTGCCGCTCGGGGTCGGGAAGAGGTAGTATAGTAGGCGCTATTACTACGGGAGCAACGGCGGAAGCAGCTAAGATTGCTCGAAGCTCTGTTCGTTGTTAGCCGCGACTCTCGTATAGCGCTAGCGAGGTAAACTTACCGTTGTGTTAGACTAGTGCACTAGTAGGGTTCTGTCTATTACTCTAATTGTCTTTAGATACCGCTAAGAGGGCACATTGCTTCTTGTAAGATTTCCAGTGCGCCTTCTAGCAGGCCTTGTTATAGTATGCTATTTTACTGCATCGCCTACATAGCTTTAGCGAGATAGCGGCCTTGTTGCAGTAGCTACAGTTTGTAACTTGCTTGCTAGCGGACGGCACAGTTAGGGCGAGAGATAACATCGGACTATCGAGATTGCGTAGAGAGGCGTAAAGGCGACGATAAAAGGGAAGCTTCGAGCTAGTCGAACACCGAGAGCATTTAACATACGAGGACCCTAATAAAGCGTGCGGCTAGGATCTTGCTCCCTAGTAACGATAACGGCGGTCGGCTTTCTAGATGCGGTCGGTAATAAGGTCGTCGGTAACGGTAGTGTTAATGTCGATAATAGAATTATGTTAGTGTTGCTTTTAATCTGGAGTAATAGCTGTTAAAATACGGTGGCTAGCAATATCCTTTAATTAATTACTTAACAAGACATCCTTTTAACAGGTTATAAGCCCGGCTTTGCGCCGCCGTCTTTATTCTTTATTGTTTCGCATTCCGCTCCGTACTTACGATACTATACTACCGACCGAACCGAATAAAGATATCTATAAGAAAGGATTTTATGCCTCGGCTAAGCGGATCGCCCCGCAAGGCCTTTAAAATTCGATAGCTAGGAAAATACCTACTACCTTTTAAAATTCGATAGCTAGAAAACTCTTCTTACTAGATATCTCTATTACTAACCTCCTTCTTTTTAAGATATCGCGCTAACGATAGATAGTTAAAGGAATATAAGTACCGAGAGCACTTACTCGAAAAAGAGAAAGTACTATAGCTAACTTATATCCTTCTTTAATACCTTCTAAACCTCTAAAACCCCTCGAACCTATTATTACCTCCTTAGGAGCCGTACTCTTCTTAAGAAGTCTATTATCGAACGACGCCTCTTAAGAGACTCTTTCCTATACCTTTTTAAGACTATCGAGACCGAGAATAAGGATATCTGTCGACTCGATTCTCGTACCGTTATACTAATTCCCTTTACTTTCGAAAGCGACTACGAACTAGAACTACCTCGAAAACGAAAGAGAAATAGGTACTCTCGCTCTCTATTACTATAAGTAGTCGCGCTCGATATCCCTAATCCTCTATCTCTATACCTTCGAGAACTATTTAGACTCGTACTATTAATACTACCGGTTAACTAATACTACGGATAAGAATAATATCTTTACTTTTTACGAGTATCTTTAGATCCGCCCTATCTAGGATACGATCTACTAATTTACGAGAACCGGAAAATACTTAGAAGATAATTAACGCCTCCGAAGTCTCTTCTACTTATACGACTATATCTTCCGAGAAAGTAGTAACCCTATTAGTCCCGGTCCTCGAGACCTAGAAGGACTAGGAAGTCTAGAGCGACAAGATCTAAAATTAACTCGTAACGTACGGCTTCTTAGCTATAATTAAAACAAAGGATCCTATTAACCTAGAGGGCGAACTTTACTACGACCCTATCGACTAGACGAAATATATACGCGAATTTAGGAATAAGTAAGAAAGAGCGCTTAGAGTTATTAAAGATAAGTATTACTATAACGTAAAAGACCTTATTAAGGAATGTACTATACTACTCGACGCGCTAGAGATCCTCGAGAAGAACTACTCTCTTTCTAGAGATAGCGAATTTAAGACTCTAATCGAGGAATAGAATTAACTTACTATCTAATCCGAAGGAGTAAACGCCTATAGCTCCGAGGTAAGACGCCTTTAGAACCGTTTTACTTAGATCTACTCGAAAGTTACGTAAGACGAGTACTTTGCTATAATAAAGTTTATTACCGGCCTTTCCTCTAATTTCGATATATAGTAAACTAAGTAAACGACCTTTATATAGATGTATAATATACTCCTAAAGATAACTAGGGGAGTTATAGTATAAGTTACTCTTATAGAAGCTATCGCCGACGTAGAGCGTTTCTATTATATTTAGAAGGCGTCTTCTAAGTCGTATATATTCGCCGGTCGAAGACCGAAGGTATAACCGTACTAGCCTCGAGAGAAATATAAGTACTATAAGCGACCTTATCGTAGCGAGTACTTCTTCCTTAACCCGAGTAAGATACTAGAATAGTAGAAGAAGAGGGAATTAAAGAAGCGAAAGAGTAGCGACGACGATAAGATAACGTTCTTCTCTTCCGAAAGTAAGAAGAAGATAGTATAAGGCGTAGCTATCTCTAATAATAGCGCCTTTAATATCGCCTCTCGCTCCGGAGAAACGATAACTTTCTATAAAGGGCGAAGCCTCTTTAATACTTAGATTATCGACTCTAGCGCCTCCTCTTACTTAATCGGTCGTCGCGACGTCTTTACCTCCTTTAAGAAAATTTATAGATATACCTCTCGCGGTATTAGTAGTAACTCCGTTAATCCTATTAGTACTAGTACTATTTAAATCCCGGCTCGAATCGATAGAAAGCTTTATAAACTAAATATTATAAATATAAAGTATTTCCCGAATACCGGTATTAACCTACTCTCCCTTAACTAAATCTAGTCTTAATTTAACTAGGTTATACCCTTAACGACCGGTCTCTTATTTATAAAGGGAAATAAGACTTTCCGAACCTAATTTAAGGAAGGACTACTTATTCTTAATACGATACTAACGCTATAGGACGACCTCTATATAGCCGTATACGAAGTCGAGGACGGATAGGCCTCGCTTTAGTACGAACGCCTCGGCTACCTAGGTAAACAAAACGTCCGTAGGCTAAAGAAGATAGTAGACGGTATAGACGCTTATACTCTCGACGGTTAATATATCTACGAAGCGTACGTTATAGGTCGTTTCTACGTAAAACCTTACTAAGGGTATATTAAACGCGGGAAATAGAAGCTCGACCTTCTTTATATAGACTCGAAATACGGCCTAAAAGAGACTCGAGGATACGACGGCTCTTACTTCTAGCTTATAATCGTAGACGATAGTATAACAAATACCGACTACTTAGTATATAAGTATGTCCGCGACGTTATCGACCTCGTACGCTACTACCTCGACTATTACGAAACGCCTATATTTAAATGCCGCCGGATTCGCCTCGACTAAGGTAGTAAATTTATTACGAACAACTTTAAAAATCTCTACTATAACCGAGGAATTAAACTCGAGTTTATAAGTACCGAGTAAAGTTAATTAAATAAAGTTGCTAAAGTCGTTAATAAAATTATCCTTAAGAAATTAGAGCCTACGCTATATACTAGTAAACTCGAGTTAAAATAGTAGCCCGCCGTCGTCGAAGTAATAGCCTACCTACGTAACTAGTACCCGAATAGCCGACTCGATATTACTATATATAAGGTATAGACGGGCGAACGCCCTAATATCTCGAATATTTATAAAATCGGCTTAAAGGCCTATATACTAAAAAAGGAGCTAAAGGACAAACGCCCCGGTTACGTTTATCGCGCTAATATCGGTAAACTACTCGGATTTAAGGAAAATAAGTAATACCTTATTATCTATCTAAACTAGAAAGAGCTACGCTAAGTATATAACGTAATCTTTAAAGAATATAGAAAGTATATCCGCGAGGAAACCGATAGTAGCGATAGCGATACTAAAGACGAGCCCCCGTCTAAAAAGCATAATATTAGACTCCTTAGTCCGAGTCGCTAATCGGTAAGAGAGTTACGGCGTAACGCTTTAGGAGGAGAATTAGATAGTAAAGCGTTAAGTAGTAACTCCGATATTAAAATCGTTAGTCCTTCTCGCTCGCTAACGCCTCTACCGCCTCCTCGAACGCTAACGCCGCCTCCTCGAACGCTAACGCCTCCGCCTCCGCCTAACGAACGCCCTTAAGACGCTAGACGGATATAGAGAGAAACGCTAGCGAAGGCCGAACTCGTTATTTCTAGAAACTAACTACGCGCTAATCGCTAAATAAGACGCGGAAACCGAGAGCCGCCTCGTAAGTTACTAAGACAACCTCTTCGTTATATTAAATACTTAAAGTAACCCGCTCGCTAAAATACTCTCCGAGTTCCCCGAAATATAGGCTCTTCTAATATTCTCTTTTATTACTACTGCCGCTACTACGATAGAACCGTCCGAACCTCGAACTATCTACTAAGTAAAGGCTAATATAATATAGTCTAAATAGAAGAACGCTATATCGGAAGAAGTAAAATTACTTTAGAAGAATAAGATATAGAGATTAAAGAAACGAGCGGAAGTTTTAAGAAACGGTAAGAAGGTCTTACCTAGTAGATAGGTCTTTAAATTAAAAAGGGGACCGAACAGCGAGATACTTAAATATAAGGTACGCTAGGTTATTAAAGGCTACGTATAGGAAGAGGGCTCCGACTATACCGAGACGTTCGCCTCGGTCGTAAAGCTAATAAGCTATAAGGCCCTATTTACTATCGCCGCTACTCTCGACCTAGAAATCGAATAGATAGATATTAAGACTACCTTCCTCTATAAACTTATTTAGGAAACCGTATACGTCGAATAACCCTATAAATTCGAAGAAGGAAGCGACGACGTCTATCTACTCGATCGCGCGCTCTACGGCCTTAAATAGTCGCCTCGTACTTAGTATAATACCCTAACCTCTTACCTTAATAAGATCGGATTTAAGCTCCTCGTTACTAATATTAGCGTATTCTTCCGAGGATATACTTTTATTACTATCTACGTTAACGATCTACTTATCGTTAGGCTAAAGAAACTAGAGATTTAAGAGATTAAGAACTAGCTATTAGAGCGCTTTAAAATATCCGACCTCGGCCCTTATATATACTACCTTAGAATAACTATTCGCCGCGACCGCGTTAACTAGAAGATCTTCCTTAGCTAGAGAGCCTACGTCGAGAAATTCCTTTAATAATATAGTATATAGGAAGAGAAAATCTATATAACACTAATAGACTTAGCGTCTAAAATCGAGCTAGTAAAAGAAGGCTATATCGCCCTAGACGAACTCCGTAAGAAGTATTAGTCTACTATTAGATTATTAATATACGCTATACTAGGTATACGACTAGATATCGTATTCTCCGTATCTATTATTAGCTAATTCTGCGCTAACCCTACGGAAGAACATTAGAAGCTCGTTAAAAGAATTATATACTACTTAAGAGCTATAGTCGATTTCGAACTAGTATTCTAAGGAGACTTAAAGGACCTTAGCGGCTATACTAACTCCGACTAGGCGTAAGACCCTAAGATACGCTACTCTACGTCCGGCTAGGTATTTAGCCTAGGTAGCGGAGCTATCTCTTAGTCGTTAAAACGATAGACGAGAATAGCGTTATTAATAGTTAAAGTAGAATATATAGGACAAATATAGGTAGCGAAAGAAGCTATCTAGCTAAAGACGCTCCTTAATTAACTCCTTCCCGAAGGAAATTATAGACTATAAGTAACGATTATCTATTATAATAACTAAGGTATAATAGCGCTCGCTAAGAACCCTACCTTTTACTCGTAGTTAAAGTACTTTAGCGTTAATACGCACTTTATTCGCGAACGAGTATAAGAAGGAGACATCGAGCTATACTAGGTTAAAACTAAGAAGATAATCGCTAATAGCCTAACTAAACCTCTCGCTAATAAATAGTTCTACGCCTTTAGAAGGGCGCTTAGACTAGTACTCCCCTCCTACGTTAAAACTCCCTAGTAGCTATAGTCGATAACTAATTAAAAGAAGAACCGGACTAAGGAGTCTAATAACGAGGGGAAGTAAGCTACTAATAGGTAGATTACCGCTAGATCTCGCGCTAAAACTACGATAGCGACATAACTACTATTAAGGCCTATTTTCTTAAGTATTAAGGATACCTAGAGCGTATACGCCTACGGTATATAGAAGTTTAAAGATACTTTTACCGGAGTCTAGTCGAGATATCGCCGTCGCCGTTAAATCCCTACCTAAGTTTCGTAGTTATATAACTCTCGGTACTAACCTTAGTAATAAAGTATAAGGATTTTTCTAACTTTAGGGCTAAACCTACTTCCTTTCTTAAATATCCGATTCTAAGACCTACTAATATTAGCTATAGAAGACTTCCCTTTCTACTAAAACTATATATATAGAACCGAGTCTAGATTTAAGCTTATAGAGAACGAATTTAGCCGCCCTACCTTAGTAAGGATTAATTTAGACTAGTTACCTCTACTATCTAATACTACCGACTTCCTAACTACTACTACCGGCCGAGTCCTTCGTTAAAGGATCGAAAAGAGATATCTACTTCTTCTAGAAGACCTTAGAGGCGTCGATCTTAGCGTTCTAAGTAAGAATACTCTAGAGGCAGTCTACCGAGACTACTTTACTACTACCGAGAAGCTATAAGACTATAAGGAGATAAACGATATACTTAAGGCTTTCGACACTTAAATAACTAAGAAGTATAGTATTCTTAGGCTATATATTTATCCGAGGACCCTTTGTTATATTACCGACTAGGAACGAGTTAACTAGGCGTCCGCTTATAACGATATCGTAGATACCGATATCTTCTCTACTTTCTTAAAAGCTCCTAAGACTCGAAGTAGCGAAGACGACAAATATACGGCTAAGACCTAGATTACTATCGTTAAAAGCCTATAAGTAAACTAGGTTAATAATCCGTACTAGAAGGACTTTCTATAGTACCTTTAGGCCTTTATAATCGTCGGTAGACCTATAGCTTATAGGAAATACCTATTTATCTACGACTACGATTCCGGACTATTACTAGAGCGATACTAAACCGTTAAGCTTAAGGACCTTTACGGATTAATTATTAAATAGTATAAGCTAATTATTAAGCGCTAGCAAATTAAGAAGGTCTTTATAGGAAATATTTACGACGACTTTATCTTAGATACTATAGAATATAAGTAGTATTCGGACACTTCTATTAAAGTCGACGAGAACTACTACATCGGCTATACTATAAGATAGGTTTATAAGATAAGCTAGATTAAAGACAAGCCCTTTAAAGAAGAAGACCTAAAGGAGCCGCGCTAGGAATCGTTCGTTAAGATAGAATACCTTAGCGAGAATTACACTTAATTAAGAGCTAGTACTCTTCCCTTACAGAGGGTTTAACGAGGCTAGCATAGAACAGCTAACAAGGGGGAGTGTTAAAATACGGTGGCTAGCAATAATAGCCTTCTGCGGCAGTAGCATGCTGCACTAAAGAAGATCGGGAAGGTTAGAACAAAAATTCTACAACTTCGTCGAGGTAATATGCTATGTTACCCGAAATTTTGCCTAACGAGTAGACGGTGTAACACAGCCTTATTCGCAGGTCGCAATGTCGAATTGCAAGTTATAAGGTAGTTATCGGTTCTGCAGAGTAGAAGCGAACAGAAAGCACTACTTAAGCTAGATAATTATTAATAAGCGCTACTTCACAACGTTACATAGAGAAGTTAGGTTAAGGTAGTAAACAATCTAAGGCTACCTCCTTAGGCCGACTAGCCTGTATTTACCTCTCTAAGGGAGGTCGCTGTTAAGCGTACGGCACCGCTTGCAAGCAACGAGACCCTTACGCTACTTTTGGCAATACTAAAACTTAGACTTAAGGAGTATGCATAACAACTCGGGCGAATCTTAAGATCCCTGCTTTTCTTTATGCAGCGTTAATATAGCGTCCTGGCGCGGCGGATGTCTAAGATAGCAAACCCCCTAGCTGCATTGCGTAAAGGTGCTAGTATTCTAAAAAATGTCCTGCGTCTCCTGTTTACGCACGCCGATGTCTATCGCGATTCGAAATCTTCCTACGTGTACCTAAGACCAGAAGCTAGCAACGATGTTAGCTACTACGTCGTCTAGTATGTCCGCATTACTACTCTACTAGTTACCGTTCTGACTTTTACTAGGCTCTTCCTCCTCTACGGCGTCCGACAGTACGACCCCGGTTAGAGCAATTAGATCGATTAACGTTAACAACATTACCGCGTGCATTAAATCCCTAAAGAACGCGCAAAAGGAGGCTGTCTTAGTTTACGAACTCGCGGCCGAACACATTAAACAGCTTTAACATCTCCGCTACTAAGCCGCTAACGACCTGCAGCCCGGCAACAACGACGACTACTACTACCACTCCTACATGCCCTACTAACAGAACATGCCTGCGTTCTCGTCGGTATCCGCAGCAGCAGCAGACCAGGCCGGAACGCTCGACTAGCTCGACCCTTAAGGCATTCGCTCGAATTTAAAGCTAGCTAGTTAGGCAGAGGGTATAATTAGGCGGAGGAGAACGGAGTAAAGCGAGGACGGCGAGGTTAGAGACAAGGGGAAATTGGAAATAGTCGAATTAGACGCGGTGCTAGATCGGATTAAGCTGTAGTTTGAAACAAGTAACGGCGGAGCATACTTTTAACATCTTTGCGCGTCCGTCGTAGCCGACGACAACGATCGCACTAATACTCCTGCTCTTAAAGTTGCCTCCGCAGCAACAATAACTGCTAAATGTGCATTAATTTGTGTAAATGCAACGACCCTTCTCGACTTCTACTCTTCTACGTACCTCCTTAAGACTCTCTACTAAGGTCCTTGTTAAGTAGTTAGTATATATTGCCGGTAGTTATTCGATTACGCATACCTCGATTAACACTTCCCGTTACGCGCCTCCTAACGAGCCCGCTCCTCGAGCACGGCTAGTTAACGAAGGTAAGCTGCCGAAGACGACGGCTCTCGAACGCGAGTAATGCTTTGCTAACCTGGGAATTTCTATCCCTAAGATAGAAACAGGGCGGTAGTCGTTTAAAGCAACTGTCGGACTACAGCTTCCGGCAACACCGTACTATTAACGTAAGCTAGCAGAGCCTTATTCCCCTATTTAAAGAGCGACGTCGTAAGGACCTGCTAAAACGTATTCGGATTACCGACGACCTATACCGCTAGAAGAGCGGTTGCGTCTGCTGCTATTTCATAGCTATAATTGTCTACAAACGCCCGGGCGTAGTAAATTAGCGTCGCGGCAGCGTTCTGCTAAACGGACACGAGGTCTCCGCCTGCGGGTCGTAGCACTACGACCTAGTTGTCCTCTTCTACTTCGACATCTTCCTCGCCGTAGGCTTCCTCCGTGCCTCCTCCGTCGCCTACAAGCTCTTAGTTGCGCAGAACTAATGCATAAGTATCCGCTTTATTCTCCTTAATCTCTACTACCTGCCCTAGAGCAGTAGTCCGAGCTAGTCGATCTAGTGCGCTGCCTTCCGCCTCGTCGTCGGACAGCTCTATTACACGACCTGGAACAAAGTTTCGGGTAAGGGTAGATACCTAAGGCGTGGAGCGCAAAGCTATGCTATCGACGCGCCTAGTAATGTCCTCCGCAACTCGAGCTTTAGCATTATCGACTACGCGGGTAGGGAGGGTTATATAAGGGCGGGTATTGCGAGTCGCGGGCGACGGGTCTCGTGCGTTGTTATCGCTAGCCGTCGCCGAGGTGTCGACGCCGTAAGACTGTTCTTTCGAAATCGGGCCTAGAGCGAGGTTTAGAGGGGCGACAGGCTAACCGTAGTGCGGGTTTAAACTGCGGAAGGTGTGCTAGCTAAAGATCGCACCTCGGATATACGCCTTAGGGTACTATTTAGCGGCAGGCTTGCCTTCCGAATTTAGCTTCGCGATGCTATCGACTAGCGTAAGGCTTAGCTAAGGATGCGTCTTGCGGCCTCCGCTGCACGAAACCCGGAAATCCGCCTTTCTCCTAATGTAATCGAGCTCGGCGTACGCTGTAGGAGGCTTAACTTTAGCCTCGTGTAGGCACTAGCACGTCCTAATAATAATTTTAGTGCCGTCGACTAGGTTTGCTATAAACAACGTATGCAGGAGGGCAGCTTCGGCGGGGTCTATCGTAATAGCGGTATTTAGGATGCGGGAAAGTGTTAATAGAGGTAAAGATCTAACGCTACCTTAGAGACCGGAGAAAGCTCGCGCGAGGCAAACGCGAGCGTTTAGTCGCGTGTCCGCCTCGGACAACTACTATATTAAGACGAATACTGCCGATAACTATAGCCTAGCTTTATTAGGTCTTCCTCGGCTACGTTGTCGTTAATGCTAGTACTCTCCTTATCGCCCTCTTCGAACTCCTTTCGGTCGCCGCGCGGCGCTACGGAGCCCTACCTTTTAGGCGGACGTTCGGCCTGTAGTTTAATAACGCCCTCGCTGCAATGCTTATCGGCGGCGGCCTTATCGCACACTCCTACTTCCCGCCGACCTGCACGAAAGACCCTAGCGCACAGACCTACGGAGCTGCGCAAGCCGCACTCGATAATCTCTCCGCCGACGTCTACGATATGCAAGCACTCCACTCGTCGCTCCTAGGATCCTTCGACATATACTACTCTAGTATAAATGCCTTGTTCGTAGCCCGCGCTGCGATGTCTAACGCATGCGTAACTCTAGCTTCCGCCCCCGCGCAAGACTAGATGCACTAGAAAGAGGTCCTCGTAGATACTGTAGGAAAGCTGCAGAGCGCTAGAGGGGATTGCGAGGATTACATTATTCGGATTGCAGATATTACACGAGCGCTAAGGTAGACAATTACTAAGGTTAAGGAGGATGCCGTAACAGCGCTCGGTAACGCGAATCTCGCCGGGCTCGGTCTCGTCCGGAGTGTGCTATTTAACCGGAAGTCTCTCGAGAATAGCGTAGGGAAGTGCACCTCGGCAGAGCGGACAATCGACGTGCTCGCACTTAGAGACGCGCGTTATATAGAGGAGGAATCGGCGAGGATAACGGAGCACTAGAAGCTAGCACGCGAGGCTCCTGTTCTATCGAGTTAGGTTAGCAGAGCGATCGAGAGCGCGAAGGCAGAGTAGCGGTATATGCCGTAAGGAAATCCACGACGTAGTAGCTACCGTGTAAATGCAACGGAAAAGAGTCCCGTAAAGGGAAGCTAAGCTAAGATAGAAAGCTAGAAGGAAAGCAGGCACCGTTTGTATCCGATTAGATAGTCTATTACGTCTAACTAGCTGGCACCGTCGTTAAACCTTGCTTCTACCTTACCCTTTTAGTCTCCTTTATGCTATCTTCTATCTTTATTCCCCCTTTATTACGAGCTCTTGTTCCTCCGCTTTCCCTGTCCCTGCTTCTGCGACTCCCGTAGCTATACGTTGCTAGCGAAGACGCATCGACACCTGTCGCTTAGCTAGAACGCGTGTTCGAGCACTTGCCGATCGAGTCGGGTTACGATAGTAGCGAGCACTAAGACGACACCGGCTGTAACGCTAGTAGATAGTATGCAGCGGAGCGAGCAGCCCTCGATCTACTAGAGAGCTACTAGCAGAAGTAGGAGACCGGAGCGCTCTAAAGCCCTATATGCGAGACTAGCGAGGAGGTAAAGCAATACCTAGGCTGTAGTAGAAACGGTTACTCCCGCGCCCTAAGCGTATAATAGTGCGTAGCGGAAGAGGATATTATATCGCGCACCGGCGTCGAAGAGGTAGAGGTATGCCGTGTTAATGCAGGCGAAGATAGCAATAAACACAAACGCTGCGATAGCTCCGAGGGTAGTAGTCGAGCCGTCGTGCTCTAGCAGTAACTAAGTAGAGGTAGGAGCTATCTAGTATAAGCAGAAGCTAGCACAAAGAGTAGCGCCTAGTCGAACAACTATAGTAAGGAACTATAGCGCCTACGCTATAGTATAGAGGCTAGATTAGCGAGGTTAGTCGGTTATGTCGCGTTCGATCCGCCCCTGTAACGAAACCTACTTATCGCTCGGAGGCATGCTTAACACGGCAAAAGACTTCTTACTTGCGACGCGCTTAATTGTAGAGCAAGTAGTAGGTTCGATTAATAAGTTTATTTAAGTTTCACGAACTAATTCGGCGCCGGTAGATCCCGTACGACTTCCGAAGTCCCCTCTATCTGCTAAGCAAGAGGCTCTACACACCGGAGAGGCCGTCTATCGCCGGATAATGTCTACCTCTCCTAAAAGCTACGGAATACCTCTACGCAACCTCTTCGGCACCTCGCATCTGCTCTCGATACCCTTCTACCCGCGCTTTCCTAAAGTAGCCCGACAGCGCAGTTTTAAGACTCGGCGGCAGGGATCGCACTAGGCGCGTCTGTCCTTTGCTTTCCTCCTACGCAACGTCCCGACACGCCTTATGCCTAGCATCGAAGAGCACTCGATTAAACGTGCATGTTCCCGTTAGGTCTACGAACTTGCCTTTACCCTAGGGCATCTACTAGCGACCTCCGAAACGCTTTAGCACAGGGCGTGCGACCGAAGTATCCGCCTCGGCGATGCTCTACTCCTCGTCGCCCGCCGCCGACTCGATCGCTTCGGTTGCCGTAGGATATAAGTTATTCCTCTAAAGCAGCCCGCGGCGCTGCCTCGCTAGCTTGTAATAGCAGTAGAAGGCGGCGAAGCCGGATATTACACACTAGGTCGAGGAGGCGTGGAAGGCGAAGACATACTCTATCGGTGTCTATCTAGGGAGGAAGATAAGTCGAACTAGCTAGCTAGTACCCTTCGCCGTAGTGTAGCCGCGAATAGTGTATATCGAAGTCGAAGGACGAAGCCGCTCTTGCTGCCGGTGCCGCTGCCGGAGCACGACTACGGTGCGGCGACCGTAGGAGATGCTCGCACAAGTCTTCGAGGCGACGAGTGTCGCAGACACGACCTCTAAGAATCGTTCGACGGCATCGTCTGTACGGGTACGATTTGGGTTCTTAGGGCTAACGTGCTAGGCGTACTTAATTAGGTCCTCCGCATGCATAGCGCATCTTCTCGGCGGTTTAGCGCACAGAAACCCTCGGATCGGCTAGAAGACATCGTCCTATCGGACACCCTATTCTTCTAAAGATCGAATAGCGAAACCGACGCAGGCGGGAGTACAGTACGTGTAGAAGGTCTATGCGTTATTAGCTAAAGGGCAGGACTCCGGCACAAAGTACTCTAAAGACCGTACTCTAGCTAGCATAAAGCTGCCTCGCGCTATTAACTGCAACAAGCGCTCGGGATCTTAGTATGCCTAATCCAGGTAGGTTAGGACTGTCGCGGTAGTATGCGGATACAGCTATAGGCGGAGTCGCGAGCATAGTAAAGGAGTCCGATCGACTAACTATTAGCATGTAAGAAGAATTGCTAGGGGCAAAACCTAAGAGAGTTAGCTACATCCGATGTTAAAGCATGTTCGTACTTGCTACCGCGCGGACATTATCGTAGCTAATTCCTAATAAGATAAAAGGCAACATCGTATGTAAAGGGCGGACTACTTAGGATAGTAAGTTTTAAGAGATGTTAGAAGCAAGCGGGGAAAAGGTATGTCCGTGCTCCGACCTCCGTAAGCAAGGGATTTCTACGGAGCCGCAGCTAGCTAATCCTGTTATTCTCCTTGTAGACACTTCGACGAGAACTACCGCATCCTCGATATAGCTATAGCTATAGCCTCTAACTAATATCTGCACCTCCGACCTAGACTTTACTTAATTCTTTATTCTCTTGTAACTCTCGTGCTAAATGCTTCGCATTCGCAACGGAATCCACTCTATAGTTAACAAAACTTAGGCATGCAAGACTCGCTCTTTTAGTCGCCGCTAGTTACCCGCCCGCACTGTCTAGCTTTACGGATAGACATATGCGATCGAGCTAGCAGCAGGTAGAGATAATTACTAGCCCTAGGCTAGCCGCTTATCGCATACGTACTAGCATTAGGATTAAGTCCGATAATTACTAGTCTGAAAATTGTCGGGAATTGCGAAAGGTCTACTGCTAGCAGCCGAACTAGAAGGTAAACGATCGCGCCCTATAGTTTACGCGGGTCTTGCGCTAGTAAGCGGCATGTCTCGAAGATGCTTTGTCGCGTATTTACTTCTTAAGTCGACTACGTTCTTCTAGAACACAGGTTTAAGAGCGTTAGTAGCTATATAGGCGAAATAAAATGTTATTTCGCTCCTATTTTTCCTTCGCATCTCTAGCATATTACAGCTAAAGCGGCGCACCCCTCCCGCTATAGAAGCTCTACGAGTTACGGGTTAGGCTCTTCTAGACGCGGTAAAAAGAGCGCTAGAAGGTAATGCGTTAAAAGCAGAGCACAACATAATCGAACACGCCCTCCGGGACGACTACTAGGTCCTGTTCGTGCAAAACCGCCTTCGACCTAACGAACGACGGTTTGCGGCAAGCGACGGCTTCGAAGCGCTAGGCGAGCGACTCCGCGAGGCACTCGAACCGCGACGAGAGCTCGTAGGCTGGAAACTTCCCGGCTACTTTGCGATCTACGTCTATTAGCAGGTGTTCGGATAGTTAGGGTGTCTTCCGTTTAATCGTAGCTCCCGAGAGACGCTGCTAAAAGTGTACTATAATCTCTCGCCCGCCTTCGCTCGCATCGACGGTACGTATTACTATATCTATGTCTCCGCCCTACTAACACGGTACAGAAAGAGCAGATCCCGCTACTAGCGGCATTAAGCGTCTACCCTCGCGGATCGAGCCCGAGCTGCGAACGGATAGCCCTCCTATAGAAGCCGACGTGCGCCTCCTGCGACAGCTATTGCGCCTATATAAGATCGGAGCTATGTCTAAACGGCTGCAGACCTATTCGAAGTAGCTCTAAGCGGCTAAATTCCGGGAAGCGACAGAGGCTACTTAACGATACTTCGGTAAGACGCTATACTAGATACTGCAGGTCTCTATACTAATGTACCTCTAGTAGCGCTACAAGCAGACATAAGCGGTCGGAGCAAGGGCAACGCTATAAAACGGAAGTCGAGCAATAAGGCGGAAGGGAGTGGAGCTGCAAGGAAGCGGTCGGCAGCGACTTTAGAAAAGACGACCTAAGCTTAAGGTTTGCGATTATGTGTACCGCTATGTTATGCAGTTCCTGTGCGCCTGTCTAACTCCGAAGAGCATTATGTCTGTAAAGTCTCGCGCGCCCTCGTACGCAACTATCTTACTCTAGTCTTCCTCTAAGTCGGATGCCGTAGTCTAAGCCGACCCCGCTCCTCCTAGCTTTTGCTCGTCTGTATTTAGATTAGATAACATGTAACATAGCAGGCCGAGCGTAGACTTATAACTAAATGTCTAGAGCGCCTGCAGCAGATCCCTAACTAAGCCTTAATACTTAGTAGCTTCAAATTCTCTGTTCTAAGTAGTACGCAGCAGCGGGTTCGATATCCTTATAATACTATCGGCTCGCAAGACCTTAATAATCTCCCGATAGATCGTCCCGTCTATTAGGTTAAGCACGTAGCGAGCAGGGTTAACGGTATCGTCTACGAGAAAATGCGAATCTAATAGGACGGTCGAGAGAAAGGCAGAAGGCTATTTAGGATCTGGGATTATCCTCTAGTTACGCTTAGGTACTTCTACCGTTAGCTGCTCGCCCCAAGAGCGATTAGACAACTTGCTCTCTTAAACAAATGTGCCCTTCGCATACTTTGCAGTAAGCCCGGAGGGCAGTAACAAATACTAGGAGGACCGTACCGTTGGCTCCGAAATAACTTTATCCGGCGTAAGAAGTCCGAGGATTAAGTGTCGCGGCTTGTTTACTACCGGGGTCCAGTCCTCCCTGCGCTGCGCGATCGGGTAATACGATGCACGGCCTCGCGATACATTTCGCACGTAGTAGTCTTCTATCGAAATTAGCACGTACTTCCTCTCGCTAACTCCCGGGGTAAGTAGATCGACTAGCAGCTCGCCGAAGTTGTTAAACGCGAACTTGTCCTTATTCGTCTATATATGCTCGACGACGATGTGCGACGGGGCGGCACGCGCATTGTGCCCGAGAGCAATGCAGGCTCCCTGTCTAGTCTGTCTGCACTAGCGATTTAAGATGCTGCTAGCGCTAGGCGCAGTCTTAAGGGCGTTAAGAAGGCTTAACATAGGACTGTGCTCTGTCTCTCGCGCCTCCGCAGCTACCCTTATTCTAGTTAACGTCTTCTCGCGGGTCGGTACACCCTTAGTAACCTCGGCTAGGGTTAGATCGGCTATTGCTTAATCTACTGCTGCTCTCGCAGCACCTGCGTGCGGCCTAACAATTTTCTTAACCGCGTGTGCGAGGTCCCTATAATAGAACTCTCGCATAACGTCCTCTAGAAGTCCGGCCTTAAGCGCCTATCTATAATCGACGCGGTTCCGGGGAATGCACATAACGCTATCGTCGCCTTAGTAGTACAGGAAGTGCTACATCCTTCGCGGGCGGAATAGGTTGCGCCGAGCGCCGAGATTAAATTAGAGGCTCCTAATCGACGTTTAACGATACTTGTGCTCGATCTAGAGTAGACCGATTCCGGGGAGCTAGAGCGTAAAGTCGAAGATAAGTAGAGCGAATGTGTTAGAAAATATACGTCCTCCGAGGATTTTCGCCTTATCCTAGAGCGCTTTAACAGCGAAGTCTGCGTGTGGACCGACCCTATAGAATGTAGGCTCTGTAGTTACGACGGGTAACTAGCCTTCGTAGCTTACGGCGTTTAAGGGGTTCGTCTAATCGTATTTGTCGACTACGGTCTTAATAATGCAAGTGAACGCGGACTCTAAGTAGTTATCGGCGACTATCCCGAGAGGCAACTAGAGCGGCATTCCGTAAACGATAGTTTCGATCCCGAACAACGAATGCATAGCATCCCGCTAGGACTAGGCTAGAAAGATCGCTATGTAATCGTCGACCCCCTCGATTAGACCGACAATAAATTAGACATATGCCTTCTAATGTTCTCTTACAGATAGTCGAGACTAATAGTATTAGTAGTCGTGCCCGGATACCTTGCTTGCTAGGCTTAGCGTCTTAACATCGAATACGATAAACATAACACCCTCTCTATTCTGCGCCTAGTCCTATACCTCCGCATCCGTAGCATCCTCGGGCGGAGCATTATAAACTTTATTATTACGCTACACGATAACGAAACCGTCCGCAACGGCGAACTCGCTACCTGCTATAGTTAGTTATCGTCGAACTACTCGGAAGGGAATACTCCTACTCCGAATAATAAGTCGCACACGCGCTAGCAGACCGTTAATTATAGTACTATATCGCACGTGTTTAAGCTTTTTAAAGACCTCGCCTTCGCCGGCGGAGTATTAGTAGAACCTCTAACGTTTATCCCTTAGTACGCTGCGGAGGTTTCGTGCGAGCAATAGGAAGTACGGTCGCTGCAGCGAAGGTAGATCGGGCGTTCCGTGCGGCACTAGAAGCGAGAGCTAAGCCGCTGCCGCTGCTTCTAATTTAGAGCAATTTGCTATAATGTCTATTATCGGATCTGCGGTAAATAATAGTATTCGGCAGGAGTAGATCGTAGGATGTAGGGGAGAACCCGATGTCCCTACTAATATCGACAGGGGTAGAACCGGAGAAGGCTAAGAGAAACCGGCGCGCGCCGTTAGGTCCTGCGAGTAATTCTTAACTAGCGATCGGGGAGTTTTAAGCACCTGCCTAGACGACCTAAGTTCTAACGATGCCCGGGTATACTAGCGAAGTAAATAGCCGGAGGAAGTAGACGCAGCCTACGATCGACCGCTATCTAACTTAAGATGCGGAACTAACTCCCGCGCAGGCAGGCAGCGAGAGCTTAACGACAAAAGCATCTATAGGGGACTATAGCGCCGTTCTGTAAGATCTCTACGATTGTAATTAATCTCTACGGCCCGATAACTACGCTAACCTTGTCTAGACTAACGACAGAAACGACGCCGGCCGACCTATGCAGAGGGCGCAGCCGGTAGCGAAGGCTAGCCTTCGGTAGTCTCCGAATAAACTTTCGACCTTAGCCTAGAAGAGGAACGAGGGGAATACCTTTAAAGAGATTTCGGAGAAGTTCTTGCTAGGAAGGTCGCTATAGGCCTGTATAAGGCGGTACAAGACGCTGCCGAGCAGTAGTAGGAAGGCTATCGTGCCTAAGGGCAATATCGAGGCTAGCGTAGAAGTAGAAACGCCTAACCCGAGCCTAGTGCAAGCGGAAATCTTAGCTTTCCGCTTCTTTAACGCACGTGCGGCTAGGTCTAAGTTCGGCCCTACTCCGCAATTTAGTTAATTAACCGCCGAAGAAGACTTCTCTTTATATTCGGATCTAATTAAAGCCTACCGGAGCGCTCTCGTCTACGCAGCATTACGACGAGAATTACCTGCGAGATTCTAAGCATTACCTATAGCATTCTACGCTCTCTCTGCACTGTCGTAGAACAGCTAGCTAAGCTCTCTTAAGGGAGACGCCGTTAGTCGATTTCGCGCCTAATTTAGAGCACCCTAGTATCCTACTGCTAAAGATTAGGCTTTCGTCTACCTAGCCGATATTGCATAGCTGCAGGCAGAAAAGGTGGAATTTAGCTAGGCTTCACCCCGACAGCGGCTTTATTAGTCCGGTCCCTGTTTGCACTAGATATAGAAGGAGTATGTCCCGGTCTCTTAGTTTCTCCTTACGATAGAATATTGCTAACCCCTACTTAAGGCCTTACATAATAGTGTTGCCTATTCTTGTTGTTCCGAGCGACGAAGGCAGCGAAGGCGACACGTTTATACTGTTGCTTTTAACTGCACAGTAGTTAAATGTCGTCTAAGGAGAATGTTCTAGACCTTGTCTCGTGCTAGTAGGGAAAGAGAACGTCTACACAACGAATTTGTCTAAGCTCGCACGCTGCATAGGACCCGGGCGGCCTACTATCGGCAAAGTTAAATATCGTCCGCGTAGACGGACGGGCCACATAGCCGTCTAGTAGACGCTCTTTACGCACGAGGCTTCTTTGTGGAAACAGGAGCGTCGAGGCTTTAGTGTCGATAACTCGCAGCTTTAAGAGAAACTAGTGCGGCATCTGCTACTCTTGCATTATTAGCTTCGAGATCGACGGAGTGTTATAGACGGCATAGTGCTGCAAGAATAGGGAGACGTCTTCGAGAGGCTGTAGCCCGGCGATTAATCTGCTCGAGGCTCCTAGTAACGGCTGTAACAGGTTAAGAAGTTTACGTAAAGGATCTCTGCACGAGGCACCGCGTGTCGAGTGCCGGAGGGTCGACCTTAGGCATGTTTAATAGGGTTAAATAAGTAGTCCACCCGAGGATGCTAGAATGCCCGAGTTGTACCGCTCTACAGAGACTACATTTCCGGCTTATCGGCAGAACATCCTAGTCTTTAATACATCGTCCTGTTATAAGGTATGCGTTCTCGCAGTTTCTTACGTGCCTCTTAGCCGGCGTTAACGATCTACACATCTATACTACATCCTTTTAGCCGGACCGTTAAGACCGTATAGTGGGGCTATCTAGACCCTGAAATTCGAAAGTGCTTATACTTATTTCTGGCAACGAACGTTATATATATTTAATATATAACATTGTTTATCTTAATCTATAGACTCGTGCGCGTCGAATAAGCTAGGAAAGTAAATTATCGGGTATAAACTCGTATAGTTAGGCTATTTTTCTTCGAGGTTTATATATTATATTAAGTTTAAAGCAGATATGCGCCTATTTTCGAGGCATCTACTTAGTAAATATAATAACTTGCTTAATTTACGGCGTATATAGACGAAAGTAGGCTTAAATTAAAGCTAACGTAAAGCTTAATAGATCTATATTATAAAACTTTTATATATACGCTGTACGCATTTAATATTGCTAACTCTAACTCGGAAAAACGAACCCTAATTATTGTATTAGGGATATAATTACCCCGCTTCCCCGTAAATTTTCGGCGCCTACGGCGGGCCTTCGGCATTCCGGATTCGGACTCGGGGTTATCTTCTAGTCTATCCGAGCAATCGATTAATTAATTAAAGCAATCGATTAATTAAACAATTAATTAATCCTAGCCTCGGCGTTAATCTATTAATCCGACCTATTTAGGGATCGGTCGATTAATTGTTTACTACCCTAAATAAATGTCGTAAGAAGGTCGTACAGTATATAAAAATGTCTTAAAGTGTATAGGAAAGGTTAAAAAGTACAATAGTGCGAAGGTGCAGTAGGTATGTAGCTATCGAAGTGTAGCGGATACACTAACGCAAGGATAGCCTAACAACGAAATTAGCTACATACAACAGACCTTCCCTTATAGATTTAATGCGGCTTAAGCTGTAAGGGTCTAAACCGAAGTTGCGCACAAAGGTCCAGATCCGAATATATAAAATTCTAAAGCTACCGAAAAGAAGATCTATCTAGAACAGCGAAACGTCGAGTATAAGCCGTGTATGCGCGTAGCGTCGCTTAGCGCATACGTGGCCTTCCACTTGGCCGAAAGGAAGCTTGTTCCCGATTCGGCCTAGTAGATTTCTAAACCGGCGTTCGTCCGTTAGGCGTTAGGCATCGGCATAGCTAATGCAGCCTTAGGCACTAGCCTCTAACATAAGCACGTCGTTGTTATTCCTACCTCTTCCCTAGCATGTTCCCGTTTATCTCTACTATACAGGTGCTCTCTATCTATTTATCTGTTCGACTCTAATACCTCCCTTTACCTTCTTCCGCCTCTCTTTACCTTATCGTCTCGATGTTAACCTTCCCTTGCCTTTAGACGAGGCATGCAAGCGAACATTAACTTCTATCTAATAGCCGGCTTAGAAACAATTATTATTTGCTCGACGTAGTATCTTAGCTTAGACAAACGAAGGACCGTCCTCGAATCGAATAACTAATTTTAATCTTCGCCTAACTCTAGTCCTCGTCGTTGCGCTCGACCTGCGGAGGGAGCAGTCGCAACTCTAGCGTCTTAACCGATACCCGCGCCGTTAGAGCAGGTGTCTAAATAAAGAATATGGCGCTCTATAGATAAGGGTTGTATTAGGTTCGAGCCTGTATTAGTCTGCAGTCCTATTAAGACCGTTAGTAACGTTTAGTAGGTCGAGGGGAGACGCATCGAGTGTAATCGGGTAAAGACCGTAGAAGATTAGCAGAGAATCGTCGAAGTCCGTCTATGTTGTACTTCGGCTAGACTCGTTACAAGTCCTTAGTGTTTAACTTCTAACCTAGGCGTCGATTAAGCTAATCGCGGATCTCGTCGATAGTTGCGCCGCTAAGTAAGCCGCTGTCGTAGAGAAGAATGCGTGCACGCATAAGCTCGGCATCGAAGAAGACTTCCTTCTCGGCCCGATATAGATTGTCGTCGAAATCGTCCTAGGTTATAGCCGTCTGCCGTGTAATCGTAGTTCGCCGATTGCGCGTTGCTTCTAGAACGCGTTGCTAGGCCGGGTGCTAAGGCTCTTAAGGGTAGTTGCGCAGTTAGGGCACTACTAGCTAAGCGAGCTCTAGGCAGTCTTCTTCGAGAAGCAATTCGCAGAAGTCGTCGACGAGTACTACATCGATGCTAGACTCTTCTTAAGCTAGGCAAGCCCAGAAGCGCTCGCATGCACGCGACAACGCCGTTAACTAGCCGGGAAATTTTGGCCTAATCCGAAGTCTAGTAAAGACGGCAGCATAGTCTATCCTTATAGCAGGTTAGGCGTCGTAGAGCCGATATAGAGCTAGGACACTTTGTTGCGGAGTGTCGGAGAACGGCGGATAGATTATAGAGTCGCGTTATAAATATGCGCCTAGCCGTGCCGTCCCGCCGGATTATCTTTAGAATATTAAGGGTCGGCTAAAACAAGAAACACATTGCGCAAGATAGCACTAAAGCGGCAGACGGAGACTCCTAGTACGGACTGTTTAGTAAAGAAGAAGCAGAAGAGGGTTACGAAGGATAGTAAAGGAGAATCGCGTAGTCTAGTAACCCTTCGCGAGCTAGAGCGCTCCGATCGACTCTTCTAGAAAGACGACATTGTTAAGCAGATATCCTAGAAAGTCGTCGATAGGAGCAGCAGGAGCAGCGTAAAGCGTAACCTACCGAAGCATAAAATCGCCGTTATAGCACTTAACGAGGTAGCGGCCTCCCGCAAGCGCGGCATGTTCTTACATCTGCCGACAAGAGAGGGCTATAGAACTCCGAGCAGCGAATCTCTCGTGCTATCTTATCGAGTTCCGCGAGTCCCTAGGTAAGAATAGTACGCAACGCTAGCTACGATATAACACTAACCTTCGCAAGTGCTAACTATCCCTCGATTGTCTTTCTAGATTACACCTAGGATAGCACCTTACTTTATACTTTTTATTAGGCTTCCTACCGGGAACGCTACCTAGGCTATAATGCGCTAGCTAGTAGGCTGCTAGGATCGACTCCGTTGTACGCTATCTAGTATCTTACGACCGCATCGGCCTTGCTCTACGCGACCGAACTTCTATCTCTTATCGTCTTCGCTACGGCGGAGGAACTATACGTTACTACGACGGCGGGCGTCGAAGAGAGCATTAGGCGCAAGCAGGGCCGGATTAGAGGTAGTATAGAGCCTTACATAAGACTAGAGATGCCGGTCGACATATGGCGGGGGAACGTAAACGGCGTGTTCGCGGAGCGCAAAGTTAAAGATCTCGAAGGCTTGTATAGCAGAATTGCGAACATGTGCGCGGCGAGCGGACAGGTCTTATCTACATTCTTATTAGCAGAGATAAGGCGTTAGGTCGTGCTACGTGCGCTAGTTCCGGACGCAGGCGATATAGGTGTACTACTAGGTACGCCGTTCGCGGGCAATAATGTAAGTCGAGCGTAGGCAGGGTATTACAAGGGACCGTATATAAAGAAGCACGGCGCCGCGGACGACGAAGACTCGGACGTGGAATAATAACGGAGCTTTAAATAGTTCTAGCCCACCCCGCTAAATTCTAACGATTTACGAATTCGTAGGATCGAACACGCTGTAGACTGTCGCCTTTACGTACAGCGCGGCGACCTAGGGAGCCTGCGACCGGCAGTACGCCGCGAGCTTTTACACAGTTTAGCCTGCCTTCTAAACTTAGTTGTTGTCGTAATAGAAATAGTTAGGTTTTTTTCCTCGTTCGCATTTCGCTGTTGCAAAATCTAAACTTCGAACTTTAACTTCGGTCTAGGTCCGACGAGGTTCGCGACGATACCTTAAGGAAGCCCGATAGCAAGGTAGATAATTTTCTAATTTCGAAACATCCCGTCTTACACAAAGAGACAGCTAAATGTCGTATATTAAAAGCGGAAAGAATGCATAAGGCTCTATTCCGCATCTTAAATACTGCCGTCCTTATAGATAATTTAGTAGGGTAGGCGGGTAGCTTAGTAGATATAATATGTATAGTAGCGACCTATACGGACCTCGAGGCGGCATAAGCTACCTTACTAATTTTAAGTCCGATAATAGAATAATATAAACATTCGACTTAGTATAATTCTACTAGGGCCGCGACCTTCTTAACTACTTTAATACTAATAGTTGCTCTTAAGGTCGTATAGTAGCTAAAAACCCTCTTTCCTTTCGAAACTTAAGATAGCGACCTTAAAGCAGTGCGGCTAAAGGCTAAAACGTAGTATTTTAGTATTTCTTAAGTATTCTTCGCTTTAACTTTGCTTTAACGCTAAGCCTAAATAGAATTCCGGCTATACTATTTAATATATAACTAGGAAAGCAAAGTATCTAGGGGGGGAACAAAATAAAAGAACCGGCCCTTTTACTAAAACTCTAGCCTTTATATTAGAGCCTCCGGCGGCTAGAATAGTTTTACTAAGCTTTTAAATAAGCCTATGCCTTACGCGCTCGGGTATTATATATACGTCGCTATCCCCTTAAGCTTAGGCTCCTAGTACTTACTTCCCTTATTACTAGTCTTAGTATTTAGCTCTTGCTACCTCCTTCCTATTCGGGGTCGGAGTCCTTAAGAGTCTAAGTACCTAAGTGCGGCTTTAGTAGATAGGGTTTTAGCGTAAGCTTTAAAGCCCAAATAATAATAAAACATAACAAATACTAATACTAATATCTTAATAATAATACCCTTTATCGAAAATCGCTATTAGTTATCTTCGAGCGCCGAATACGACAAATCTAACGCTATAAAATTCGAAAAATTCGAGCCGGTTTTAATAGAGGAGTAGGCTTTCGCGTTTTTTAACGTTTTTACTAATAAAGTCGAAAAAACGAAAAAAGCCTACTCCTCCCGTAATTCGAAAGCTATCGAGACGAAAAGTAGTTTATATTAAAGCTACGATCTATAGCTATAAGATAACTAACGGCGATTTTTCGATTTCGATGTCGTCGTCGCAATATTATCGTTTATTCGATTTTTAAAAAATTTAAGCTAATACTCTATACTTGCGGTATTTTTTAGAACGCTAAATTATCGTACGCGTAGATCTAAGTAACTAACTCTCTATCTACGAGTTAGGCCCTTAGACTATACCTGTAAGCTTGCGACGGCCGTCCTAAAACGGTTGTCGCTAAAGCTTACCGGTTATAGACTAAGGTTCTAAGACTACCTCGTTGCGTTCGCTCGTTACCTCGCGAAGTCCGCAACTTCGGCTCGCTTAGGTTGTTATTATACGCAGTCGTAATAGAGTGTACGCGGAGAAAGTTCTCCTAACTTGTTCTCCCTCTAGACACTTCGCTAGGAAAGGGGCAGCTAAGCTTGCACTTACGCTCGATTACGTCGATATCCGCCTCTCTATAATGCTAAGATCCTGTGCGGAGAGCGAAAAAACATTGTTTGTTATAGCCGAGCTAGGCGGCGCTTCGAACAGAAGTGTAGTCTCGCTATTCTAGAATGCTGTGTCTACTAGCCGGTGCTTGCTAAACACCGACGTCGGGCGGCATACAAGAGGGATAATAGGCGAGGAGCTTACGACAGCTAAAGATTGCTGTCTTCTAGCTAAGCGGTAAGTATTTAGGCCTAAGACATCGTTCCTCCGAGCTATACATTTCTTAGGAACATCCGGAACATTAAACATCGCGCCTTCTAGTCTGCTAACTATAGAAAACTGCGTAGAACACATAGCTAGGCTTGTTAAAGTATAGATCTACGTCGAGTACCTTATGTCTTAAAATGCTAAGGGTTCGCTTGCGAGCTAGACATAGTCTCGCATATATTGCGAGACATCCTTCGGGCTTAAGACAGCTTAGAGTATATGAACTATATAAAGCCAGATGCGCAACTTTAAGTCTGTCGTGCTAAACAGCGAAGAAATAGACAAATCTATAAGTTTCCTATAGTCGCAACCTCGTCGCTCGGACGCATTCGCCCTTCTAGTCCCTTCTACCGCCGCGGCCTCCCGTATACTAAGTATAAAGGGTAACAGAAAACAGTTAGTCGACCCTACCCTATACTAAGCACTGTCCTGCCTGTTCCTAACGCGATCGCTCCGCAAGTATATCGCGAAACTGGATTTCGCATCCCTCGCCGGCCGTTAATGCTTCTCGTTCGGGAGCGCACGCTAGAATACCTTCTAATTTCCGTCGAATAGCGGGCTAAAGGGATATTATTTTACTATTAATGTAGCAGTAACCGGAGTCTTGCTCTGCGACAATTCCTCGTGCGGACAGCTCGAGAGTCGCCGGCTATTATAGCATAACTTCACGATCCTCTATAGAGGTCGGACCGCGATTACGAATAGCACACGCATTAGGGTCGGACAGCGCGGCTGCTACGAGTTTACTATCTGCCTAGCTAACCTCTCTAGCTTTTCGCAGCTTATGCAAGAGCATAACAAGCAGAAGCCCGGATTAAGACACACGACAACTCCGGCGATTTAAGCAGCAGTCGGAAAGAGAAGGCGATCTGTCGCAACTAGCGCATGCGAAGGCATAGAGAAGACAAGATGCGTAGTCGCCGCGAAAGCAGGTCTAGTTATACGGAAGTGTCGATCGCTGTCGCTTACTAAATGTCCGACTCGTCGTAAACGACATCCTCCGGCCGTCCCGCATTTATGTACTCTTCTACTAGGCGAGTTAACACCTTGCAGATCGTGTGCTAAAAGCGTGCAGGCTGCCGCTAGTAGCCTGCGGGATGCTCTACAGGCCCCTAAGAGCTTATGCTGTCTAGGAAGAGCTACACCTTGCTCTAATTACACCGAGACGAGAGTAGGTTGTTAAGACTTGCTCCTACTCTGTACTCGCCCGTATGCAAGCCGGTGCGGAGCAGCGAGGATAGGCTAGGCGTCTAAGCCTTCTACTCCTTAGCTATGTCGATAATAAGATTCTTCCGGAAGACCTCGCGTTAAGCTTCCGTAGGGCCGAAATCCTCCGTCGGAATAGCTACGAGAAGGCTATCGGCAGAGTTAGGGCTACCGATGTCCTAGAGGACGATACGGTAGTAGCTGCAGGAGTTAATCCTCCGGAATTCTGCCGACGAGACATTTAGCCCTTAGTGCGAGCACTCGGCGTGTCGGGTGTAGTATATAATAGGTACAACGTCGGTGTCGGCCGGGAGAGTATAGAGGACTCGGGGCGGTAGATAATACTTAAACTAAGTCTGCTTCTCTTAATCCGTCCACGTGTAGCGAAGGAATCCGAAGTCTCCGCTCGGGTCGTTATAGGACAAGACAACAACTAGGTGTTGCATGCTGCGGCTTCGTTAGAATATTTAAAGTAGCACGCGGGGATGTTAGTTATCTTACCGGGTAGCGCATTCGTCTATTAGACTATAAAACAATTAGCGGTGCCGCAATATTATTATCTTACTATATTTAGCCCTGCTATAAGCCTAGTCGGCTTGTGCGAAGTTATCGCTCTCGGCGACATCTTTCGCTGTAGTTAGGCGTGCTAGACGGGTGCCGGGAGATCGTAGGCATAGATTCTCGTAAATAATGTCGCGAATGTGCCCTACCTAGTCCCTATCCTCGTCTATATAAATCCTGTAGCCCTTCCTCCCTCCCTTCGCCTCTATGTTATACGTGTTAAATGCCGCGATCTCGAAGTCCCCTTTTATAGCGTCTCCGTAGAATAAGTCTAGTAAGAGACGCTCTAGCAAGAAGAAAAGTTCGGTGCGCGGCCTCGGATTAGGATGTTAAGAGAACTCGAACTAATAGAAGAGAAAGTCGAAGCGATTATAGGCGGCGAAGTACGGAAAGACACCCTTTTTAGGACCTATTCCTCCCCTAGCAATAGCGACGTCGTTTAGGAGTAATCTCGCACCCCGAAGGCGACCTTCGAGCTTATGCTGTACGAGATATGCAATTCCAGCGCTTACGAGCTTAAAGTCGGCGAGCCGGGGTTAAAGTCTAACAAAGTCTAGCACTATACTATACTCGGGGCGATACTTTACCGCCTAGTAGATGCGCATTACTGCATCGTAGGCCGACTGCTGCGCAATAGTCGAGGGTTTAAGGAATTCGGTAGTCTTTACTAAATACGGGTGCTACATAGGGAAGCTTACCTTAGTCTACGGATTTTAAAAGACCTAAGCAAATTAGTACTAGTTATAACGATGCGCACATCTGCGAAAGTACCTCTTTACCTCGCATATAACCTCGAGCCCTTCGAATAGTTTCGGGTAAGAGCTAGAGCGGGAGTCGGTATAGCGAGGTCGAAGGTAAGATTATACTATACGTTAAACCCGGAAGCCTGGAGCGTTTCCAGAACGTAACTAGTATTTCGGCTTTCTCTTCGGGATCCGACTAATTAGTAGACTGCATCGCTTCTTCTTCTTAATAGAAATTAGGGACGAACTCTACGAAAGAAGGGTCGCTAGCGCTAATGCAGATGTAGGCGGTAACCCGTCGTCTCTACCCTCTAACGGTAAGGTACGTGTAGTCGGTTATCGTGCTTTTAATGTCTACGAGCCTAATTTCGCTAGCATGCGACGGGTCGAATTGCCGGTTGTCCGCGTCCTAGAACCGGTTAATAAAGCTGTGCGTTGCCTTATACTCGCTAGTGCAATCTATGCTAATGTCTGCGAGAGCAAACTCGAATGCACGAAGGATAAAGGGAGAATGCTTTAGCACAGAGCATACGTCGCCCTTAAAGACAAACGGTTAGTTGCGCATAAGGAACGCTCCGATAGGCTTCAGAGCGTCGGTCGAAGTTATGTTATAGTCGCTCGCGCACGAACGTGTTCTAGAAGGGTTCTAGACTAGCTCTTATAATAGGATATCTTAGCGACAACTTAACCGATCGCCGCGAAACTTATGTTTAGAGATAGCTGCAGGCTGCCTCTAGCTTTCTAGCAAGTTTCGAATAATTTTGGCAAGTTGTTGCTAAGTATAAAGCGTTCGAAGTGCAGTCGATGTTCGGCTAAGCGTTCCGTTTTTCAACTAAGTAGCTTGGCGGAGATCTCGCGCATGCGACTAGCTATTTTAAGACTAGCTATTGGGGGCCGTCTGATTACATAAGCTGGCGGGGGGTAATACCCTAGAGATATTAACAGACATTTTTCACCGTCGGTCGTCGTCGTCCTTCGAGGGTCGTCTCTGCTCGCGCGTCCGGGATATGAATCCTGTCAGCAGTAGAACTGCATCTTTGCCGACCTCCAGCCGCCCCATCACAAAGCATTGCCCCTTCGAATCCTTGTCCAGGGATGGCTTGCCCGGCTGGACTCGTCCATGATTCGCTTCTTGCTTGCAGATCTCCGCAGTCGTTCTCCTGCCTGCATGTAGCATCCACGAACCGCGTTGAGGACACTTCGAAAATAGCTCCATTCAGGTCTTCAAGGCTCTCACCAGAATCCTTCTTACGACGGACCTTGAGCTCGCTTTTGCAGGTCATTTGCCATGGCCTCAAGGGCGTTCATCACAGTACAGCGCTGGAAGCACAAAAGGCGTGTGTACAATGCGGCGGCAGGTTTCGAGTCGCACCACATGGGGCGGTCAGTTCCTCCACGCCGGTGCCACGAGGATGGTAAATCAAGGGACGCAAGGACGGAAAAGTGTCGAATCGCGGTGTGCCGGCTGTTTCTGAAACACTTCGGCTTGCAAACATTTGGCCCCATCGCCCGCAAGGAATGCATTATTTGCCCTGACAAAGAACAAAGTCTCCGAGTTCATCGCCAAGCCGTCATTGATGGACATGATCCCCACCGGATTACGCGGATGATGTCGATTATTAGTGAAGCATTTCGCCAGGGGCGGTATTCGGATTCTCCTCCGCGCGCAATGGCCAAGCGAAAAGCACTGGGAACCCTAGCATGGCACTCGCCTGTAAGCTTTCGCACTTGGTGCCTGTTGAGACGCCGGGACAAGATTACAAGCATCAGCGTCTGAATACCGTCATACCTCAATCTCACCGCGCATCGACTTGACGTCCAACCACGAAGCAGTGCAGACCGTCGACAGAATAGGGGCGATACACTGCGGGCTGCTGTAGGTACATCGAGTCAGATTCGCACATGTGTCAAATTCCTTTCTGCACAAGAGATGAGGAACGGTTGACTCTTGTGGCGTTTTTAAGCCTAATTTTAAACAGTGCCGCCAGTGCCAACTCTGTAGCCGACTGCCACGTTTTTGAAGTCTGAACCGGGCACGCACGCGCTATCGCATACGCTACGGAACCTTTGCCAACAAACCATATCGCCTCTTTCCTTGGGGGCGGAGATGACTTTTCCTCAAGACAGACTACATCGCCCACTCGTTCAAGGCCCTTCGCCATCACCAAGCGGGCGAACCTCCTCCTATAGCGCCTTCGTCGCACGAGCGGCAAGATTCATGAGCAATAAGATGATCACGTTCATCCAGAGACGCCATGCCGGCAAAGGACCTCTTACATAGTATCGACCGCACACCACCACAAGTTACAACGCCGCTTGACTCAGGATGAGCCGCTGTCAGATCAGACCACCATGTACAATCAGCATGCTACGGACAGTAATTGCCATACCAAAGGCTTGCTCTCCTCACCAACTCACGGCCTAATGACCGTGGCCTTCCACAATTCGTAGGCTGACTTCTCCTCCGGATGCTCGGCTTGCCACTGCTCATCTGCGATCTCTGCCGCAATTCCGCGAAGCTGCTTAGTCTGTGCCGCAGTGAGGTCGCCAGGGACGAGCTCGCCGACAGCGGTCGGAACCTGTGCCTGTCTCTTGACAACAGCTTGGAATCGATCAAGCGCATCCCCCTCCACTGGCAACATGAGATCGCGCGGAGCATTGAAAAAGTCGAACGACTCGTCATTGTCAAAGTGCCAAATGCATTTGTGGCGGGTGTACCAGTTGATGAAGAACCAGATCGCGTTCTTGCTCTTGTCGAAATTCCCGTTGTCGTCGACGAAGCTGTGAGCATGCTTGGACTTGACGGGTGGAAGATACCGCTCTCCACCTGTATCGTCCGACATGATTTGCCACATTGTCGACTTGGCTCGAGTCGCGAGGTTGGAGAATTGTCTGTTGTTCTTGAGATGGCCAAGTCGCTTTCGATGTTCTCCGTCAATGACCAGGTCTACAATCACATGATCGGCGTTGTCGGTCTCGTGGGAGCCGGCGGTCGTGAGGCGAGGGAGCTGCTTACGAGTGCGAAGTTTGGCTCGAATCTGCTGGCAACACCACTCAGTCCACATCTCGGCTTGACGGGCGTAGGGCGTAACGATGAGGAGTTTGGAGTGCATGTCGTTGCCGAGGATCTTGTCAAAGGCTGGGATCATCGTCGTCGTGATGTAGTGAAAGGTGGAGTAATTACCGCGAGACCCACCTGCAACCTTTTGGCACGGCTGCTTGCTTCGGACTTTGACATGGACCAGGCGTTCTTGTTCGTCGGACAGCTTTGCGTCAATTGGAAGCCTGAGCACGGTGCGCAATTGTTTGCGATATTCTGGTGATAGTGTAAAGCGCTGAACCTTCGGGTCCGGACCGTCGATCTTGCCTTTGTAGAAGTACATGCTTACAGGTGCGAACAGTATCGGATGACAGCGATGTTGATAGTCTATGCGGTGGACCGGAAAGCCGGACTTGATCATGCGTTCCACGAGGGAGCACTGAAGCTGAGCATGGAACTCGTTAAATCTCGTCTCATACTCGCCGAACAAGCGGGTTGTGGCAAGCGTGATAGGCTCCATTTGTGTTTCGTTGCCGTAGTAGACAATCGAAACGATGTTGCGCGCGAAGGCAGTCGTGGCAATGGGAATCAAAGACCTCGGCTCCGTTGCTGCGAAGCACTCATTAGATTCTACGAAGACTTTGTCACCACCGGAGGACGCAAAGTAGTCCCGAATGTCTGGGGCAGAGCAGTTCTGGTTGGTCGAGATGAGGATCCGAGCCATTCGAAGGACAGCCACGCGGAGGTAGTCGTTCGCTTGGCTGGCCAGAATGATTTCACGATCGGACCAATAGGGCAAGGGCATCATGCCTGGCCGCGGAGTCTCTTCGTCAAGGGGATGTTCGCAGACCTTTGCCCGGAAGTCATTCAGGTACTTGACCATGTCGACTGCGTCCGGATATTCAGGGTGGACCCTCGGCTCGCCCTGATCGTCTTCGCCTTTCACAAACATCGCCAAGACTTCGGACTTCGCCTGGAGCAGCCTCAGACAGTGAGCCTGAACTGAGCAATCCTGCCTATCGAAGCGATCGGTATTGCGAGTGGCCGCCTTGGACTCCAAGAAGTCGTACGTTGCCAGGTCTCGCTCCAGGAAGGATCCCGGCATTCGCGGCGAACGCCTCTCGGAGTCAAGATCATGAGCAAAGGGCAACATTCGGCTGCAGGCTCGAACTGGCAGCTGTTTGATCTCGGGACTTGCTTCGAGGATCTGGTCCAGGGTATTGTCGGCGACGGAGTTGCATTCGCTGAGATATACCATCTTGTAGTGCCGATGTCTGGTGAGGATCAAGCCCTTCCTCACCTGCATTGTCGTCTTGCCGGAACCGCTAGGACCAAGGACGATCTGCGTCCGAGCCTGGAGTTTATAGGAACCTTCGATGATCCGTTTTTGAGAGGGACTCCAGGGGAAGCAGGAAAAGTATTCGTGAAAGGAGCTTCTGACTTCGCGCCAGGGGTTGCTCGTATCGCGAGGCCTTGAAATTCCATCATGCATGAGCATCCGGTGAAGGGATGATGCCAAGCTACCCTTCAGAGAGTGGCTGTAGGCGTGACGGACCGCATCGAGCTGAGATGCTAGGGCATTCTCCTTGATCTGAGGAGACACATAGCAGCAGTGTCTCTTAGAGGGCGCTCCGTACTCATCGGCATGGAATCGCAGTCTGGCAGCATTCTGGCCGGTGACAGAAATCAGAAGATCCGTATCAGGCACGCGGTATTTGTTCTTGATAACCATTCCGTGTGTCAAGACGTCAGAGTTGTCGCTTGCTGTCCCCATCTTGATCTCAACGATGGTGTCTGGTGGGACCACAATGTCGATCCGCTCGCTGTCGTTCAGAACAATCGCTGGTGCTGCTGCAAACTTCACGCACACCAACATTGAGCTGCTCTGATCTCCGGGACTCTTCATGACACTGCAGACATGCTCATTGTCCGAGATCGTCTCGAGCCCGTGCCTCATTTCCTCGAACTCGTTGATCAAGCCAAAGCTGAGACTTGCCTGGGCCGCGTCTGGGTCGGCAAAGCGGGCGACGTTGGGCATCGCAACCAGAGGATACTCGGGCTTCTTGCTGACTGTGACACGCCGCGATGGAACTTGAACAAACTTCCCCTGATTTCCCTTGTAGGGGTAGAAGTGATTCTGTTTGGCGGAGCGCAGCTGTGAGACGCCTTGTGGAGCATTGCCCAGAAGGGACTTGATGAAGTCCGACAGAGGACCTGATGGAGTGGACACGGATTTGGAGAGCTTGAGATCCGAAGGTCGGCAGACGATCTTGACCAGAGCTCGAGTGGTCCGCTGAGCATGGCCAGTGACCCAGGAAATGGCGCTTTTCTCGTCCTCGGCGAGGTCTTGAAGTCTGCCAAACGTGGCCATAGGAGGTTCTGCATTTACGGCGACGGCTCCTTCTGACTGGAAACAAATGATTGTCTGGGACTCTGGACCATCAGCATGGTCGACGGTGAGGGTATCGGTCAAAATGCCGTGATAGTCTTGCATGCCGGCTGGCCGGTCCGGATCGAGAAGTCTGCCACAGTAGAAGGTGACCATGGCGGCGTGAGTGTAGGCGGTACTTCCTGCACCATTACGGCGTAGCTTGACAATGACGCGGATTCCTGGGCCTAAGGCGAGGCTAACCAGACAGCAGCTCAGGCTGACAGTACCCTCATAACCAGGAAGCGGGAAGATGTCCGAGTCGGAGGGGTGATTGATCGCGCACGCAGCATGACCAACGTTATGAACAAGTGCTCGGACAGGATCGTTCTTGCTCTGGAAGCAATCGAGTTGTACAAGCTTGCTGTCGCGGTGGATGTGCGCTTTGGCGGCATTGCGCATCTGTCGGACAGTTGGGACTGGTGAAGGCGATGTTGGCTTGTCAACGATCACACCGAGGACGTCAACACCCCCATCACTGATCGCGAGCTCCCTGCAATATGCGCTGACTCCCTCTGGTGACATCTGGAAAACCAAGTGAAGTGGTGGAAGACGTCGCAGGCCGGGAGCGGAAGAGGCGTGGATGATTGCAGGACTGCGCACGCAGACGGCGGACGGCGAAGTTGAGGTACTGCGTAACGTAGATTAGCACCGTACATGTGAAGGTTTGTCCGACTGGGTGCCACTCACGTCGATTCTCGAGAATCTTGCACGGCTCGCAGTGGCACGTGGAAGTCTCAGTATCGGTGTCTCCACGTTATGTTTGGTGATGTAACGAGTCGTGCTGCGTTTGCGGCGAGAAGTGCTGGCAGAAGTTTTGACAGGATGCCGAAGTGTGCATTCCTTGTGCGGCTCAAGGTTGGGAGATCGTATGCGGAGGTCCAAGAGAGAAAGGAAAGGAGAGGCAGAGGGCAAGTATTGAAAAGGGTATTTTGTTATCACCGGCCAGATGGTACGGATTGGAGAAGGGAAAGGAAGGGAGCAGAGCAAGCTGGAAGGTTATACCTGTTCTGCAAACACTGTGCGCCAAGACTGCGGTGACCCCTATGAGAAGGTGAAAGATGCGCACAAGAGTGACTGCATTAGGACTGTGCCGTTCACCTTACCCTCAGGAGAGTGGTGAGGTCTGTACATGTCCATGTTTGAACTTCCAAGGTGCACTTGGCCGACAAGCGTCCAACTCTCCTTTCGGCTCATGGATGATGGCTTCATGGGGTCCTGCTTGAAGGAGTCGTGCTGGCTTGACTTGGTGAAACTGTGCGTACGGACGGGTGTTGGGACATGCGGAATGGCCGTACCAAGTGGTTGACATGGCATCCCCGAACAGTCGTGCAGGTATACCCGCAAGATAGTCGTACCAGTACAAGAGGTGGACATGCCGAATAGGCCTGTTGGTAGGTCGGCAGGCCATCTGAGATGGTCGTAAAGGTAAGGATTCGGGTACCGGAACAGGAAAGCTAAGAAGACGTGCAGGTGAGTCAAGCAGACTTGCTAATAGGCGTACATGCAGTAGCGGAGGACATACCATACAGTCAGACCGCCAAGATACGACGGCATGCACGATAGGCGTGTGCTTAAGGAGCAGGCCATTTCAAACAGTCGTCCAGGTACCGTCACGGGTGCGAGAGAGGGCCAACCGAAGAAGGATGCGTGTAAGTGGCAGGTCATGCGACATAGGCGTACGTATACTGTTCGTGGCATGTTACTTCGACGATGGGACTCTGCTTGAGGTAGTCCTGTTTGACAAAGTCGTGAATAGCGGGAGTCATTCTTCAGCAGACCAAGCATATGGATTTGCCTTCCAAGGTCGTTCGGATTCAAAGCCTGGGAACTTTGTGAGGAATGTAAGAGCATGAGAGCATATGTGAGAGACGAGGTGAAGTCATGTCAACTCGCCGCAAAACACGGTCCTCCGACTCAAGCACTAGACACTCCACTCCAACGTAGCGGTAATCGTGCCCGGCAGCCGGAGCGTCGAGTCGTAAAGGCTGCAATGCGTACTCAATTGACTTTCGCGGAACGTCCTTCCCAGCGGCATCACTGCCGACTCCTGGAGATGATTCAAGATCCTGGAAAAGATGGAGGGAGGGTCCTCAAGGTCTGGGCAGAGGGTTGGTGGCCTCGCGTACGACAGTGCAACCATGGCTATCATGTATTTGCGACAGTGCGGCGAGAGTGGAATATCGGAGAAGGTCGCATGTCGATGAAGGTGGAGATCACAGAGGTCGAGACGATAAGGTAGCGAAGTCCGGGATATGAGGTCGTACCTTGTCGGATATAGAGTTCTCCCAGCGCGCCACGGAACCAACCCACGCGGTAGCGCGCGGCAAGGTCGATGGTCGAATGATGGTCAGAGTCGCGGCTCCCTTTCTCCCATCCGTGTGATGGACCTTTCACCGAAATCGTCGCCAAACTCACACACTCTACGAAGGCTGGCGGAGCGGAAGTGTGCCTGGCCGGGATGCTTTGGAGCACCAGAGCATCTGTGTGACCTGCATGGGAAGACCATGCTCCCATCTCTGACCTCGACCTCAATGCGATCTGTTGTCTTCTCTGAATTGCTTCCGAAACCACTACTACAAGGTAAACGAGTCGTCGCGCTCTACATCTTCTCCTCTTCCTCTTCTGTTCTCCTCTCATCCTTCCCTTCTTTCCGCCGGTGTCGACACCTCCGAAGCTGACTGACCACCACGACCACCACAACCACCACGACCACCACAACGACCAATCCTCCTGTCTACCTCTCCTTCCAACGATGCCCTATCCGCTCGGACATGAATAAACCTCCCCGTCCAGGCCTCGCGCCTCCTCCAAGGCGCCATGCCACCGCACTCCTCCCACCACCGCAGCACGACAACGAATCCCCGCTCTCCGCCCGCGTCCACAGGCGCAACCCCGCCTTCCTCCATCCCCGACAACCGCCTTGGACTCTCCCCTTCAGACGTCGCAACGCTCCGCCAGCACCAACAACTCGCGCACGCGCAGGCGCGTAGTCCCGCGGGGAGTCAGGCGAGTAGTCAGGGAAGACTGCTTCTGGATCCGGGGAGCTTGGGGTTGTTGGCGAGGCATTTTGATGCGGTAATGAGGGCGATTCAGGGAAGGTTGGAGCAGGTGAGTGGAGACAACTTTGAGCAAATGAGAAGACGGTGGAAGGTCAAGAACTTAGGACATATCAAGAATGATTCAATATGGCGGAGCCTTCGTACTTTTGTCAAGACAGGTCTTACGGCTACAAATACATATGCAGCAGCTCTGACGAACGTCCATCAGCTCAACACCGCCACCGAACGTGCAACGACCGCACAATACGACCGAGCCGGCAATGCGATCCAAATGGCGGACGCTGAGATCGCTCGATTTCGAGCGATTTTGAAGAATATTGATGAGTTGGAATTGGAGTTTGAAAAGATCAAGAGGATCAGGGATATCGTGAGAGGGTTTAGGGCCAGAGTGGAGGGATTGGAGAGGAGGATGGGGTGATCCTGCACAGGATAGCCTGGCGAGCCGTGTGGACTGGATCAGAGGACTTGATCGAGGGGACGACACGTCGTTGGTACCATCCGGTGAGAGAAAGAGTCGAAATGGGGGGGGGGGGGGGGGTTTGACATTCTGTGGTTATAGGGAATTTGGGTTCAGGAGTTCATAAGATCAGGATCAGCCTCACGGCGACATACCCTCAAGTAGCGTGCAAATATATGGGAGAGTTCATTGACGATTTTCCATCCTCCACTTCTCCTGCCACGAAGCTGCGTGGTGCCGGCGCGCATGATGCCGTTTGGGCGTAGAACATGTTTGTTCGTCCTTGCACGCAGCCCTTCCGCGCGGGTTTTACGCTGGTTGTCATTCACACTCTCAACCTGCCAGGTCGAAGGCTGCTTGATCACACTTTCAGCATGGTCCAAGCCATCGCAATGAGTTGAGCATGACTCCAAGCTTAGTCTTCCGTGCCTCACTGTCTCACTTCCTCCCCTCGACCATGATGATGTGATAGCCCTCACTCGTCTTCGCCTCTCCCCAGATCGGTTTGGCCGTCGTTGAAGCCGCGAGCTCAAAGGCTACGTTCTCAAACTCCGTGAGGAGATTACCTCTTGTCTTCCATCCGAGAGCGCCGCCTATGAATGTCAATCAGCAAAATGCTCTTCGGAGGTATCAATACATTGAGGAGACATCGGGCATAGACGATTCGAAATGAACGACAAGAAGATGAATCCACTCACCCGCCCTCGCCTTATCCTCCGAGAACTCCCTCGCAACATCATCAAACTTTCCTCCATCGTTCAGCTTCGCCAGCGCTTCTTCCTTCTTTGCGTGCTTCTCACACAAGATGTGACGGACGTTGATCGTTTGAGCGCCTTTCACTTTGCCCTTGTCTGCTCCGGCAGATGCGTCCTTGTCTTTGGACTTTGACTTGTCTCCACCTTTGCCTTTGGGTGCCATATCGTACGATGGGAAAAGGCTTGTGAAGGTCGGTGGTTGATTGAAGTGCTGATATGAGTGGAGGAGGTGTTGGAGGAGAGCTTGATGCGTGTTTTACGCAGCTTTTGACGAGCTGCTACGTAAAATACCAAATGCCGACTTCACCATCAATTAAATGTAACTCGAAAGACGAACATGCCCATCTGGCCAGTTGATCAATGCTCTGGTCCTCGAATACGTTACAATGGAATCCTTTGAGATCTTCCCATGACCAGCAATGCCCGCCATCTCCTACCTAGGTAGTCCTCCGCTCGTCATATCCCACGATGCTGGCCTCGAGGTGATCCTTGTCCGCTGGCGCGTGCGCGCGAAAAGTTGTCATCTCATATGTTTCCTCCAGTGTCAACACAAGACCATCTTCCATCAAACACACTCCTTTTTGTCTTCCTCAGTCAGTCGCCTCTCGGGCAGTCGATCCGGGTTCTTTCCGCCGCTCTCAGGTTCCTTCCAGACCGAGTGCCGATCCTACAGGAACGAAGCCCGACTTCATCTCATCCATCTACCTTACAAAGCAGACACCTTTCGCAGCGTCCGCACAAGATCCTGAAAGGACACTCTGCTTTACTCTCCCTCAGCACGACAGGACATCCTCGCTGAATAATCACCCAAGAAAGCCTTCCTCCAGCGAATCGACCCCTCGGTGCTGACGTGCAGCAACATTATCCGAAAACTGCCTCATTCGCGCTCAACTTTCACCTTGATGTCCTAGTCGACCCCACTTGCACCATCGCTGTCATCATGCAACTCTCCAACCTCACCACTTTCGCTCTTGCCTTCTTCTCCGACACTGGTAACTGGATGGTCAACTCTGCTCAGACACGTCTTCAGTCCCTTCAGCAGAGGTGAGTGAAGAAAGACCTGGCCTTGTCGTGTTCCTCAGCCGCACTAGCCTTGTGTAGCATGTGGGCCTGCTTCGCATGATTACTGACGAACCGCTCAGCTTCGGTGCCTCTTCTATCTCCGAGAACACCACCAGCACCGCAACCATGCCCTTCACCCTCCCCGAGCTGGGCTACAGCTACGATGCTCTCGAGCCACACTTCGACAAGGAAACCATGGAGATCCACTACTCCAAACACCACCAAACCTACGTCAACAACCTGAACAACCTCCTCAAAGACCACGAGCTCTCCACCGCCGACGTCAACGACATCGTCACCAAACTCGACCAAGTGCCCGCGGAGAAGAAGACCGGCGTCCGCAACAATGCCGGCGGCCACTCCAACCACTCCTTCTTCTGGAAGAACCTCAAGCTCAACACGACCCTCGACGGCGAGCTGGAAGAGGCCATCAAGAAGGACTTTGGCAGCGTCGAGGACTTCAAGTCGCAGTTTGAGAAGGCCGCGACCACGGTTTTCGGCTCGGGATGGGCGTGGTTGGTGGATCAGCAGGGTACTCTCAAGATTGTCACCACTGCCAACCAGGATAGTCCGTTGATGGGTGAGGCCGTCTCCGGTGCCAAGGGCTACCCGATCGTCGCGCTGGATGTCTGGGAGCATGCGTACTATCTCAAGTACCAGAACCGAAGGCCCGACTACATCAAGGCTTTCTGGAGTGTTGTGAACTGGGATTTTGCCAAGCAGAGGTTTGCGGAAGGGAAGTGATCCGGTCTCGCGGAGAGGAAAAGATTTCTCGGTCCGTCGTCTTCGAGTGGCTGTGTCGTGAAGAGATACTCGCAATGCCAGATCTCACATGAGTATTCAATGCAAATAGCGTTCGTCCTTCGTCTTCATCCTCTCGTCTTGCCAAACAGCTTCCCACCCACCTTCGCCACCTTTAACACCTCTCGAAAGGTGAGACTCACCCTCGTAGTTCGCTCCCTACTTCCATCCTCAGGTTTCTCACCAAGCAAGCTCCAATTCGCCACGGTACTCGCATTCAAATCTTCATCGAACGACACCTCTGCTATCCCATGAAGCGTAGATGTGTAAGCAGTTGAAGTCGTCAGCAGCAACGAGCGAGGTTCTTGAAACACGCGATAAGTCCGAGAAGGTGTCTCATCGCCCGCATCATCGCTTTGGCAAGATGAGGAGTCGAGCGGGGGTTTGGGAGTGATGTCGAGGACTGTGCTACCGCCTAGACTCACCGTCGCTACGACGGGGTGGTAAGCTGGTCCGTCTGTCATTTATATGTCAACTTCCACCCACCTCCAAGAACGACGTATTAGACTCACCTTCATGCGCCATGATGCCCTGTCCCGGTTCATACTCATTCACCAAACAATGATTCACCCCCTTCGCATCGTCAAACACGCCGAGGGCATGGATTCTCTCGACCACTGGGCTCACAAGCCAATTCGGAAGAGGAGAGGAGGCAAGTAGAGTGTTGTTGGCTGTAAGACGTGCGGGATGGGCTTGCAGTCGGCGATTGGAGAGTTGCACCCACCGATTTGAGGGGATCTTTTGAAGGAGAGATTGTTCTTCCGAGGGAGTGATGAAGGAGGGGATGTAGTACATTGAGGGAGGGAGGTTGGGGATGAGGTGGGAATTTAGCGAGTCTTTGGAAAAGGAAGTAGGATTCGAGTCAGCCATTCTGAACAATTTTGAGCATTGTCGTGGCGATGTTTGATGTTCGTTTTTCGTGGTATATGTTTGGGAGGTGTTTGGTGGCGGAGGTCCGTGCACATTTGTTACACGAAAATGTTCTCACTCTGTCGGTTGATGAACTCCGAGCATTGCTTCATCGACATGTAAACATCAGTCCACGGCTGAAGATATGTACATGCTTGATGCTGTCCGCCATATATTGGGTATCAGTAGTATAGTATTGACATGGATGTCACGATCGAGCCTGGCCTCGCCCGGCACCTCCAAAACTTTCCACCATTCAAATTGACCACAAACAGTCTCTCGAAAATATTCTACAGCTCGTCTCCGATCTCAATCCTCCAGATCCACCACCTGACCTCTCCCAGCCCTCCAGCAGTTGCGGACATCCCGAGCAAGATCTCCGCCAGACCTCATTTGCTTCCATTCTTCGCCTCCTCAAGGGAAGGCTCATCTGTCTTCTTCGCCGCTTCCGCTCCGTCTGGAATCGTCGGCGTCATCGGTGAGACTGCGGATCTGCCCAAAGTCGTCGGCGTCTCCAGTGTGGCTTGATGTCCATTCGGCGTCTCCGGTGCGGCCTGAGTCCTATTCGTCGCCTCCAGCTCATAGACAGGACGAGCACGCTCCGAGTTTGCAAGCTCAGGCATTGGACCGGACTTTTCATCCAGCTCGGAAATCGGACTTTGGATGTTTTCCAGCTCAACGCTCGTCACTGGACTGGCGTACTTCGGAGCGGCGTCCACGGTGGTCGGAGTCTCGGGCAATGCTTTCTCACCGCCGTCATGGTCGTTGGAGTCGACTTTGTTGTAGAATTCGCCTTTGGCGGTCGTATCGCGCTCCGCCGCCGCCGCCGCCGCCTGCTTGCGACGACGTTTCGCCAAGAACATGAATACCAGCACTACGAGCGCGAGAAAGGCCAGAGGTCCGAGTACAGCTCCCGCGATCCAGGCTTTGCCCTCCAGCTTCTTGTCGTCGTTCTTCCCCATGGTGTCGTTCGTCGGTGGTCGAGTATCAGTGGGTGCGTTTGGTTTTGCTTTGCCCGCCGGATCAGCGCGGACCATAGTAGGGTAGGGCCAGACTTCGGTCTCGTGCAGGCAAAAGTACCGGGTCAGTGCGTCGCTATTTGCCGCGCCCGAGCTGGGAAAGAGTGTCGCGGCCTGACACTTGCCAAAGAGGCCACTGGTGGAAAGAAATGGTTGTCAGCGGTCCCGGGGAAAACGAGATGAGCAATGAGCGGCTTGAGCGCTGGCGTGGCAGGGATGTTGGAGAGTTTGGGGCTTGACTGGGTTGACCCACCATCTAGAGGACGAGCCTTCGTAAAGCAAGGTGGCTATCGTAAAGCAAGGTGGCTAAGCGATCTGAGATGCATGTTGTTGGAATGGAGCAGACTCCGACCGTACCGCAGCAGTCGTGGTAGGTGCTGGATGTTGCGAACGTTGACCCCGGCGAGCAAGTGACATATGGGAGGCTGTCGTTGGCGAGATCAGTGATGGCTTTGTATCCGACAAAGTCGAGGCTGTCCGTTGGTGTACTTGTCGTGCTGGTGCGCGACATGGCTGTTCACATTGAAAGAGCTGATACTCGTGTAGGTGAAAATAATGCTACAGTGTCTAAAAGAACAGCATCGGAGAAGCCAACTGACGAGAAGTGCGGTCGACAACCCACAAGCCACATATCCGATCTACACAGATCATCAAAAGACGGGACATCACCTGCCCTGATCCAAAATAACCACATGGCTGATCGACAAAGGCCTTTCACTGGAGAACATGGAATAGAGTTGCTGGGCAGCAGCCACCGATGCCTTGGCGGGAGGCTGTGGTCTCGCAAGCCGCAAGCACTTCTTCTTCCACACCTCCCATCTGCGGTTATGTATAATCGGTCGGCAGTGCTGTGGTCCTGCGAACAGCTTGCCAGGACTTCGAATCACTCTGAAGACGATGCGATCATGCGGTCAGGTTCTTCGGTTCGCTAGGCTTGCTACGTCCTGGGCTCGCTCTACTCGACGATTTCGGCAACGATGATCGCGTTTGACCTTCGCATCAGCAGCAGAAGGGCACGACGCCGGCCGTACGGACTTCGAGACCTTGTCCGATCACGATCCGCCTTGCAAAAACATTCAAGAACGACCTAGTATGCCTCGCACCGCATCAGCTTTCTGACAAGCAAGCCACGTTCTTGGCGATGGTTGGAACTTAGCAGGCTTGTGAGCGCATCGAGCGCTCTTCGCTGCTGTCGAATGAGAGATTGATAAATCGGATATGTACTAAATACATCGCACAGGGCATGTCTCCACCAATAGCGTCCACATTCGCTTGCGTACGGTCAAGTCCCAGCAATCCGATCTTCGTTATGAACGCGGAGATGGGCCCATGCTCTCAAAAGCCCATGGCGACAAGCACTGCACTAAGAAGAGCCACTGCGACGAGAGCACCAGGCACGTAGACTCCCGAGGCAGTAGAACCAGGGGAAGTTTCCGGGCCTTGGCTGCTACCTCCTCCAGAAGGAGAAAGCGAAGGAGAAGACGTTCCTTCGCTCGTTGGCGTCGATGTAGCAGTGGTCCTGCTCGAAGTGGTAGTGGAAGCCACGATTGAAGAAGAGGTCGTCCGCGAAGATGTGAAGTTGGTTCCACTGCCTCGACGACATCGAGTGCTTCCAACGCAGACATATCCGGCCTCACAGTAATTTCCCAGCCCAGAATCCGAGCAGCATTGAGCGCCAACGGGCATACAACCCGTGTCACATCCCTCCTCCCCGACGTCGCAGCTCAAGATCGATCCGCCTCCGGATGTCGTGCCGCCACTGGATGTCGAGGTGGGCGACGAGCCGCTTGAGGTCCCGGTTGAAGTGGGAGAGGTAGACTCGTCGCAAGTCTCGCTCTCAGGAATACATCCATCGCCGCAACGCTTCGAGCGATCGGTGCATTCGTCAGACAGACCGCTGCAAATCTTGCCTCGTTCGCAGCAGCCGGCTTCAGCACCGGTTCCGTCGCAGTAGTAGCCGATCGGGCAAGATCCCATGCCTCCGGAGCTGACGCAGCATTCGCTGGAGATCAGCATGCAGGCTGGACCACACTCCGTGTACCCGATGTCGCAGGACTCATATTGACGGAGGAAGAGGTTCGACCCGGGAAGAGTCCTGGTTTTGATGGTGTTGTGGCCGATTTGGGTGTCGGGTTGTTTGCGTTCCGCGGCGAGGGCGAGGGAGGCTCCGAGGAGGAGGAAGGTAAGAGTGGAACGCATGTTGTGGTGTTGTTGGATTGAGGTGTTGCTTGAGTTTGATCACGATATCAAAGCGTAAGTTGCTTGAGCAGACTGAATATTGTTGTTCGATTGATGTTGATGTTGATGTTGAATGGTCATCCAACCTCTCTCGACGTGCATCGCAGCCCATTTTATATTCCACTTGCTCGATCGTCAAGACATGATCTTCGACTGATCGCTTCCATTTCAAGAACGAGGCTGTGGCATCGAAGCGAACGAGCTGTCGTCTAGACGAGACCTTCAACAGACTGACTCCGACTCAACAGTGAGGCTATGGCAATCAAGCGAACGAAGCGATACCGCCCAGACGCTAAAGTCATTCACTTACCACTTTTGGTCGAATGCGAATGCGAAAGTATCGCTTGGCGTGCTGATCCCGTGGTAGCATACCTAGGGCAGAGCGGCCTCAGGTTTGGCTGCTAGTCGGATCGAATGGAAAGCGACAAGTTGCGGTTCTGTGGCGTTTTTGGCGAATCACATAGCCTCTTCCCTTGAGGACAATGGCTCGTCAGGCGCTTTTATGAGTCAACACAGTCTGCGTCCCGTGCAACACAGCCATGATCTGGTGAGGCCGAGGCCGAGGCCGATGTGTTTGATGACGATGCCCCCGCTCTAGTTGTGACATTCTGATGCATCGTCTGCTGAGCTCGAGAAAAAGGTCATTCGGGAGTTCTTGGAACAAGTCGACTACATCTTGCCAGATTCCTTCGAAAATTGCTGAACAAACAGAGGCGGCCTGTAGCTGTCTGCTAATGCAGTTTTGGAGTCGATCGGTAGAGTGGTCGCCCAGATATTGTGTTGCCAGAGCGTCGCGGTCTGAAAACATGTCTTTCACTTCGCTGGTCACACAGGCCAAATTGAGTTCGGCTAGTGCTTTTACACAGCCCGGCCTCCATCTAGAGGATCGTAAACAATGACGACCCTGCAACATAGCACACCACACTGTGTAGGCATAAGAGCGAGGAGAGGAGTAGCTTCCTAATTAAATAAATGGAACGTCGTAACGTTATAGCAAATCCTACAAGTCGGCAAGACTGCGGAAGCCCTTAGCTTCGACCAAATTTTACGCATACCCTACTTATTCTAGACCTCGGATCTAAAAGAATAGTCTCTGTAAGTCTGTGGTTGTTCTACGGAGGCAGAAGAACGGAATTAGAAGCCTGCAAATGAAGGACATTCACTTCACAACTTCTTAAAGCGTCAAAATCGACCGATTAGGAAGTCACGAATTAGGCATGTCATATTTCGGTCAAAAATGATGCCAAGAAGGGCAAAAATGACCGACGCAGGGCTCGAACCTGCAGCCTCTTGATGTCCTAATTCAGGTTCGAGTTGTGAATCGTAGTCAAGCACTCTACCATTGAGCCAGCCCTAGGTTTGATTAGCGAAGCCCGAGATGGAGGAAGTCAAGAATTTGCTTACGGCCACGACATTGCAAGCGTATTGCTGAGAACGGCTCCAGCTTTACTGTACATAAAGATCAGGTTCAAGGAGATCAAGCCTGCTATCTGGCGTAAATGGACTTAAGTTCATTCTCCTTATAATTAATTGCTAAGAAGACGGCGAAAGGTCGTTCGCTTTAGACGATAGTTCTAGTAAACAGTCTTACTTTCGCTATGCCGCCGCAACATTCATTTGTTACCAGTTGCATTAGCTTCTTTGCATCGAGACCCCTCAATCGAACAAGGGCAGGACAACAGTGATTCAACGCTAATCCGGCATTTTAAGGACAAACAGTATTCTGCCACTTCCGACGATGTTTCGACTGCGAGCACAACACGCTGCAGCGTTCTCGGAGCTGTATAGGCGTCGATTGTCGACGGTATTCCTGTTTGCACGTTGATTTGAGTCTTGACTTTTGCCTGCATGGTTTTGTTCAGCAAGGATCGAAGGAATCTGGCAAGATGTAGTTGAGCAGGAAGTGTTCGAAGTGCTATTGATGCTCGGCTGAGCGTTCCGTGTTTCACCAAGTAGCTTGCAGGGGTCACAGCAATAGCGACATGTCTTGGCGAAGAATCAAAGTTTGACTTCCAACCAGGTGCACCTTCCCATTTGGTCTATTCGCGCCCGCCCTGTAATTGGACCGCGTCCACTCGGCGCCTCTCAATGGGTTTCAAGACGAGACTTTCTCCGATCTATCAATAACATGCTCTACGTCACGCCGTCAAGATAAGTGTGCTGTCTCCTCTTCCTCCTCTCCCTCCCATTTCCAATTCAAGCCACCGCCCGAACCGACGACGACAACACCACGCTTCCCGGCGTATCTACAACACGACACAATGGGAGCCAACAAGGAGACATTCGCGAAAGAGACGCAATTGCCAGAGTGGGAGCATGTCGCAGCGGCAAGAGGATCGCATGGAAAAGTCACACACAATGCCTTGCCGCCGCGCGGTGGCTCGAAGAGAGCAACGGCGAGCGCGAAATTGGACAGAGTGATGCCGCCACATCGCAAATACGTGCACCTCAGTCGCAAATCGTTTCTGATCGCACTGGGCGTCGCATTACTGGCGCTGCTGGTCTTGATCATCGGTCTCGCAGCAGGTCTGTCGAGCGGATCCTCGTACGTACTCGAACATCCTGCGACACGGCTTCTTCCCGACTGACAACCGACCTGAAACAGATACAAGAACCTCCCCCTCCCCTCCAACCACGAAACCTTCACTGGCCAAATCACCTACTTCGCTACCGGTCTCGGCGCCTGCGGCGAAACGAACAAGAACGGCGACAAGATCGTCGCGGTGTCACAAATTCTCTTCGATAAAGCGGGTTCTAGTTCGAGTAAAGGTGGGAATTCGAATTCCAATCCGTTGTGTGGGAAGATGCTCCGCGCGACGGTATTCGATCAAGATCGAGGGCAGCAAAGGAGCGTGGATTTGAGGGTTGTGGACCGGTGCACGGGGTGTGACCCGACGGATTTGGATGTTACGGAGGATGTGTTTAAAGGGTTGGCGAGTGTTGATAGGGGGAGGGTGGAGGTGAAGTGGGCTTGGTTGCAGTGATGTGGAAGGTATATGCTGCGTTCTTGGATGATTGAGTCTTGGAGTTGGAGGAGGTCAAGTCGATTTCAATGCCAATCCCTCAAGGACCAGTGATCTTCCGCGGGCCTGTTCGTCCCTTGCGCGAATTGCCAGATCAGGCAGGAACAATGCTAAGCCCATCGAACAATACCAACACCAAACGCCCGGGCTCGAACAACGGCACGCAACGAGCCATATCCGTCTTTACCAGATCGGCCTAAAGCTACACCTCCAGATCTTCGAATCGACATCCTCTCACCACTACAACAACCAATCATGGCCTCCAAACCCCCAACCAACAGCGGCGCCCGCTACAAATCCACCTGGGGCGGCGACGAAAACCTCGCCAACGTCACCGACGCCGAACGCGCAACCCGCAATGCCGACGCCGCCGAACTCAACGACCTCTACTACGACTTCATCACAGACCACTACCAAGGCGGCTGGGGCGACAAATTTCACTTTTGCGGCTACCAACCGCGGGAGTCCTGGGAAACCGCCCAAGCTCGACACGACCACCACCTCGCCATGGTAACGGACATTCGTGCAGGTATGAAAGTCCTCGACTTGGGATGCGGCGTCGGCGGGCCCGCGAGGGAGATCGCCGCTTTCACCGGCGCGCACATCACCGGCGTGTCGATCAACGGCATGCATGTCGAGAGGAGCAATCTGTACAATGCCGAAGACGGCCTGAGCGACCAATGCCACATGGTGCAGGGGAACTTCGTAGACCTCCCCTTTGCGGACGAGACGTTTGATCGGGCGTACTCGATTGAGGCGCTGTGCTGTGCGCCGGACGTGGAGAAGGCATATAGTGAGGTGTGGAGGGTGTTGAAGCCGGGAGGCAAGTTGGGGTTTTTGGACTGGGTGATCACGGACAAGTATGATGGGGAGAATGAGAAGCATCGGAAGATTCGGTCGGAGATTGAGAAGGGTGGTGCTGTGCCGTTTATGACGACGGTGGGGAGTCATGTGGAGAAGTTGGAGGGGGCGGGGTTCAAGATGGTGATGGAGGAGGATCGGGCGACGGCGAAGGCGAATCCTATACCGTGGTGGTGGGTCTTGCTTGCTTTGTCTCGCTGTGTCCGTGTTTCTGACCATTCGTGTTTAGGTGGGCTCTCGACGGCAAACACGCGACGACTATGCGTGATCGGTTCATGGCCTGGAGGATGGGCGAGAAGCCCTTCAAGTGCATCTGGTATCTCGCCAAGGTGATGAATGCGATGCATATGCTGCATCCATCGCGCATGCAGGCGCTCGAGACCGTGTCGATGTGCGTGTACTCTTGCCGGGATGGTGGAAAAGAAGGCATCTTCAGTCCGATGCACTTGTTCGTCTGCGAGAAGGCGGAGGTGAAGGTGAAGGACGAGGTGCCGGTGGGGCTGTCGTCCTGAGACGTGGGCTGTCCCGAGGACTGAATTGTGCTGATCGAAAGACCAGATGGTTCAGATCTGTTCTTGTTAAAGCCTGTATCGCTGTTACGCTGCAAAAGCCTCGGTCTATATCTATTTGGTACATCCGCATTATTCCAGAACCTCAGTTCTTCTGTTCGCTCGTCTGTAGCTCGTTATCCTGTACGCTCGAATCTGTCGTCATATACATCGTGTGCCCGCTTCCGTCAAGCTCACGGCGAGTCTTGGACGGCCTTCTCCTCCTCGGAACTTGAGCTTGTCGGAGACACCGGACGCTTCGTCTTCATTTCTGGGAAGAAAATGCCTGGATGCGCGATGGACATGGCGACGGCTGCGATCGCGACCATTGCTCCATCGAGGACGAGGAACTCCTTCTCTCTCTGCATCAAAGGATTCCCCCATCCACCGGCCATCTCTGGTAGACTGCAAGGACTGTCAGTAAGAGATCCAACCGGAGACCAAAAGAATCGACGTACCGATAAACACTCCGAATGAATATCGTCAGGAACGCCAATCCCGAAAGCGACAGGTAGAAGTAGAACGCTGGCTTCGTAGCATACGTCTGCACCCTCTCAAGCCTCGCACCGTTCGCCTTTGACATCTTTGCTTTCTTGCCAAGTCGGAGCGCAAAGTCAAGGGCTAGACACATGCAAATGAACATCGTGGCAACCTGGAAAGCAATACCTGCGATGATGATCCTGTTTCCAATATTGACTAGGTCAGCGGATGCCGAAGCGGCCACACCTCCTCCAGCGGCCTGTAGGATGATACTGAAAGCGTCGCAGGAGATGAAAATCCAGGTGTACAGGCGAGGTTTGAGGCGAGAGCACTCTGGTCCGAGAGTGAGCACGATGTGCTTGAGCGTGAGGTAAATGCCTGCTGCGAGGAAGGAGGGCGAGAGAATGAGGCAGACAATTTGGATTCTAAATCCCGTGTCGTCCCAGGGATTCTCATTCAGCATTACTGTGCTTCGTTAGAGTCGTGTCGAAGGGAAGGAGATGATTCAAATCTACGTACGTCTGCCTCCATAACCTATTGCTTCTCCCATACATCCTATCGCTACCACGGATGTGAATGCCGGTAATCTTGCTCGGATGCCTAGGAAAAGCTGGACGAAGAAAGTGATGGCGAATACCACGAGCAAGGCGATGTTCCCACTCAGGACCGGGTAGTAGCCGTAGGTCGTCGCCTCAACCGGACATTGCGGCGAGACTTCTTTGCATTGTCTGAATGACATCGTTCCCGTCGTTGGTCGTTGACAATTCAAGGAGGTATGTAGGAGTAAGGTTCCAACTCACAGTCGGACCAGCCGCAAGTTTTGGCGTCCATGGCGTTCTGTAGGATTATTATGGAGCCTCTCAGGCGATGTCGTCTACGCGGTGACTGCGCGGTGGCGTTTGGCAATCCTCTGACGGGTAATGAGCCAACCGAGCCAAACTTTGGAAAGTGAAAGAAAAGTGCTTGGCGATGAGAAGGTTCGTTCGACCTCGTGAAAGACCAAATAGAGTTTAGCTCACGAGGAAGGATTCCCCTTGGTGGTCAAGGCGTTTCGCTTACGTCTGGCCGGTGAGTGGTGTCCTCTCTCCCCACCGGACATCGGACATGTGAAGATCTACACTCCCGTCTCCATTCGCCTCGTACATCGTGAGGTCTCACGTGCTTGCCACGACTACATGATCATCGTTTCATACGCTTGTTAGTAATACGAGCATGCCGACTCGTCGCTTTCATGGGAAGACGACCACGGGATGTTTTGCTTGCAAGGCCAGGCAGTAAGCTTACTTCTCTCCCTTCGAGACCAAAGGAAAGCGACCTGAAGCTGAATCTCCTGCAGCGTGAAGTGCGACGAGGCTAGACCGGAATGCAAGAACTGCAGGCGAAGAAAGGAGGAATGTCGATTTCCTGGCGGAGATGCCTCGTCCACGACACCGCCAGGGAATAGCTCGAATGGCTCATCATTCGCGGCGCCAGCAGTGCCCTCGAGCCATTCATTCGACGGACTGGATCTGGCGTTGATGCATCACTACTCCACCGTCACATCGTTACACCTCTTCCCGAGCGACGGCGGTGCTCACGTATGGCAAGGCATCGTACCCGCCAAGGCACAGCTTCCCTCGGGCGTGATCTTGCAACACGGCATGCTTGCACTATCGGCGTTGGAGTTGGCATGTCAATATACTGCCAGTGGTGACATCACCCAGGCCACCATGTACCGTGCCCGCGGTCTGCAACATCAACAAGCCGGCATCATGCTATTCCGCGTACAGCTCGCAAGCGAGGACTCAGCCGACGGGAACGCCGCCTTCATCTTCTCACTCATGCTCATCATCCTCGCGTTCAGCTCAGCGCACTCAGCGACCACGAAACCCTCACTAGACGAAATTCTAGATGTCTTCGCGTTGATGCGTGGACCGAAAGCGCTATGGCAAATGCACAATGATCCCACAAACGGACAGCTCATCGAGACGATGAGTCCAGAAAGGAACAAGCCCTCGCCATTCGTGCCCGAGCAGGAAACCGAACTATCGAGAGCATTGGGCTCACTCCAGCTGGACGAAACTTGTTCGGCGGCGGTCGGCATATTGATCGCGGCGTGGACGAGATTCGACGTCGAGCGGCAAGACGTCAGATCCATCGCATTGCTTCCGGCTGTGTGCTCAGATGATTTCCGGGAGCAGATCCGACAGCGCAAGCCGGATGCTATGGTTGTACTGGTGAACTATGCAAATTTAGTGTCAAGGTTCCGGGCGAGATGGTGGGTTGGGCCGTGGGATGATTTCATACTGGAGGCGATCGAGGGTGCTTCCCCAGGAGCGGTGGAGCGTGCACTTGGTAGGAACAATGATGTCAAGTCCGAGATGAGCGCAACATGAGGCTTCATTGTCTTGACCGGGATCCAGCGCTCCGCCATGAAGGAGTCGCACATGGAACAGGCCAGACTTCCACGGAAGGAATCCTGGATCCGCATACGCCATTATGCGTGGAAAGCGAACATCACCCACCGCAAGGCTATGCTGGACAGTATGTCCCCCAGAATCATTCTCTCACCGGATCCTTTCACTGGCCACTACCCGCTACGAGCCCGCCACACGGCGTTCAGCAGTGCTGTTGCGCGGGAACGATATGTTTCCTGGATCTGAAGCTTTACACCGCCGCGCTACAAATGCAGGACAGATGTATGCACCAGAGCTATCTTGCTCTGAGGATTTCTGATAATAAGCGCGGACGTGGCTATCGCGACGCGAAGAGACGTGGAACTTCTGGAGCCCACCTTTCAACACTGCGATTTCAAGCAGCTCGACCACCGTCTACGCCAACGGCTGCAACTCCCCATTCAGCTTAACATCCCGACTCGAGAACCCCACCTCGACTCCAATACTTCCCTCCGCGATTCTCCAGTCCTGCGTAACCACGTCCCAGTGGGATAGATCCCTCCTGGCCAAGTCGAAACAGACCTCTTGACTCTCTCCCGGCTGCAGGAACACTTTCTCGAATCCCTTCAGGACTCTCACTGGCGTGATATCGTCGTTTGGTGGGCCTGGCAGAGCTAAATATAGCTGGGGAACGGCAGCGCCGGGTACTGAGCCAGTGTTGGTAACAGTTGTGGTTACGCGAAATAGGGCTTGCCACAGCGCAGGATTGCCGCCTGGTGCGATAGGGTGAGCGGGTGGAGCCGAGGATACTGTCGAAGTGCTGAGCGCAGTGATGGCGAGATCGGCGAGGGAGAAGGTGGTGTAGCTCAGACCGAAGCCGAATTCGTATTGCACGGTGGTGTTGAAGTAGTCGAACCAGCCTGAGCTCTGTCAGCGATGGAGGCTGCATAATATTGAGCGCAAAGACAATTGCTTACGGTAGTCGATTAAAAGTCCCTCTTTGAAATCGGATTGCCAGGCGTTTGGGTCGGAGGAGTTCAGCAGAGCGGTGGAGTTGGTTATGGCGGCGAAGTCGTAGTCACTTTCGTTTTTGGCGACGGTGTATGGCAGGCGGCCGCTGGGATTGACCTCGCCCCAGAGGACCTATATAATCATCAGTACATGTTGACAGGTCGGACATCTTCATTGGGTCCTCCGGGAACACTCACATCCACAATCGAATTACCCTGCTGCTCACCGCCATAATGAGCAGCCAGGATCGCGGTCACATTTGGATGGTCCGCGAACGGCAGGACATTCAGTCCACCACTGTTCGTCACGACCACTGTATTCGAGCATTGCGAAGCAACAGTGTTGACCAGTGCGGTACCGTTCCAATCGACAAGCAGCGAAGTCCGATCATCACCTTCGGTGGCCCAGGTCTTGAGGAAGACCTAGTGTGTGAAGGTTAGAAATGCTAAGACAACAAGGCCTTGTACCCTTGAAACACTCACCAGGCATACTTCTGGTGGGCGTGGGAAGAGAATGTTGCTGCTCATAGTCAGTTTCAATCATCGGACGGGAATGGTGCATACGTACAACCCCCTCGACAGATTCACAAGTGTGTTGTTAAGCACATACTGCACCAACGGCTTGTTCCCTTGCTCCGCAGCCCGGGTTTTGATCGCCTCGAGCGGTGAGATAACATACGTGAGACGACCGGTGCCGGATCCGCCTCCAACAGGTAGCACGCCGAAGTCGTAGCCGACGTTACCTAGGTCTCGGTTGCCTGCCGAGTAGAGACCTTCCGTTAGATCGCCTGCATCGTTGCCGAACACGCCGATGTTCTTTGGCTTCTGGAGAGGAAGGGTGTTGTTGACGTTCTTGAGCAGAACGATGCCAGCCGCGCCGAGTTCGCGGATGTGGTCTGCGTGGTTTTCGCGCACGTCGACGTCCGAGGGGCCGAATGTAAAGGTGTAGTTGAATGAAGATGCTGGAGGATATTAGGAGAGAACTATTGTCTACAAGAAACTTGCTTACGGTTGCGATTGTTCAGCGAAGGCGAGCTGCCATCGATGGGTGGGTAGTCCGTGTCCTGCTTAAGGTGGAAGTAGGGAGTCATGATCCTTCGAATCTGGTCGTCGAGTCGCTCAACGGAGAGACTGCCGTTCTGGACGTTGGCGGTTATGTTGCCGCCGAAGAAGGATGCGCCAGGACTTCCGCCGAGAGAGCCTGGCATGTCCTGAGCAGTTTAGCAGTCTCCCGCAAGGGTAAAGAATGAATCGAAGTACCATGTCTTGTCCGGCGTTGATGGCTTGGTAACCAGAGTGCGTTCCTCCCCAGTCTGATACGACGTAGCCTTGGAAACCTAGTTCGTCCTTCAGAAGACCATTCAGGGTCTTGCTGTTTTGACAGCCATACGATCCATTGACTGTTGGGATTCATCGTCAGTTCCGCCCGCCTTCTTGGATTCAAACCGGGCCATACCTCGCTGATAGGAGCACATGATCGAAGCAGCGCCTGCACGTATCGCGTTCGCAAATGGATAAAGGTAGAGCTCATGCATCGTACGATCATCGATGTTCGACGACACGGCTTCGATCCGGTCTCCATTGTCGTTGTTGCCGGGATTTCGTTGCACTTCCTGCTCGTTGCCAATGTAGTCTGCATTGGTCAGCTCGTCGAGATTGTATTACCAACCTGAACAACTCACGCTTCGCACAAGCCTGAACTCCCCTATCTTGGGCACCGAGAATGGTCTCCTCGAACATGACCGCGGTCAGATGAGGATCAGGAGAGAACCCTTCCCAGTTCCTTCCGCCGTACGCGGACCTTCCGAGCGGTCCTGCGACTGGTCCCAACATGACATGGGCTCCTTTATTCTTGAATTCATCTCCGAGGTCTTGACCTCTTTGGTAGGCAAGCTTACGGTCCCACGATGCGGCAACAGTGAGACCAGCTGGGAAGACGGAAGCATAGTCGGCGACTCGGATGGCGAGAGGGCCGTCTTGAAGACACATTCCATTGAAGCCTAGACGAGGCACACTGCCGATGTTTCCAACGCATGGTCCGCCAGTGCCAGTGACTAGGGTAGCCTTCTCTTCCAGAGTAAGCTGCGACACGAATGCGGAAGCCTTTGCGAAAGCTTCATCCCAACGAGAGCCGGTTGCATTGGCTATGTTGAAGGTCAGCTGTGAGCAAATTCGATGGAAAGATGCGATTCAGACTAACGTGAAGGGAATACATCCGGACTGATTTGGTAGTCAGCTTCGTCCCATGCTGGACCGGGGACTTCTTGGCCATGGGTAGAATAGACGCCAAGCAGAAAGGTAGCACAAAGAAGCTTTTGTGGTGAATAGACCATCCTTGTATGTAGTGCTGTCCGAAGTACAGTAGTAACACAATGGAGAGTAGCGAAAGTGAAGACATAGCGGAGTAGCGATACTTATTCTTGACTGCAGGAAACGATCGCTTGACTTGTCAGAACTGCCGACTCTTCTTCTTCTTCCTTCTGCAGAATCAATATTCTGGAAGGAGGGGATGTTGCATTGCATGACATTGGACAACCACATGATGTGGGTATAACATGGCGGGGTACCCAGTAAACCCCGGATAAAAGTCCGGAGTCCGATGATGAGGCAGGAAAAGCAGTTCGAATCGATGATGGCAAAGATGGAGGTTGCGCTCGCTCGGGACATCTGATGGCGAGATGTGCCGATTGTCGAGATCTCCGAGCAATAATGGACCATCGCTGTCAGACACTTGGCTTTTTCCCTGATTGGGAAGGAGGACACTTCCAAGTTGACCTGGCCAACGATAATCCATGTCCATGAAAGCTTGAGAGATCTTGCAGATCTTGCTCACGTAATGTTCTCATTCTTATCATCTGTCATCAAGGGGTTCTGCCGCGCCAACTCGACCAATTCTTCCCTCACTGGCCAGGGCAGCCTTGCTGTCGCCGTTCATGTCACGTGCCCGACAGGTGATTGTTGCAAGCAATGGCGGACAAGTTCCGAGAACCGAGTGCGAGAGTGGCGTGTCGTCAGCAATGATGCACGACAACGATGCGATCCGAGCAGCAGGCACGTCTGCAGCTGTAAGAACTGATGATCCTGAGGATCCATGTCCCGAGACAACTATCTGCAGATTCATGGTCGTGATCGCCGCCGTGACCATCGGATGTGAGCTCCGGTTTCGCATGGACGAATGGAGACATGTTCCGAAAAGAGCGATGTTAATGCTGTCGGCACTGTTGATTGTCACGCCGGATGCCGCTCCTATCACGCTTACTCGCAGTGACAGGACTTGGCGACCGAGCATGAGTATGATGTCCAGAAACAGAACAAGTCCAGATATCGTCGGCAATCATGGCTGTCGCGACAGTGCCTTCTCCCTCGGCCGTGTGCTTCGAAGACCAGTCTCAACACGTCCATCGTGAATGGCATGTCTGTGAAGAGCAATTACTCATTTGCATGCCGCATGTACTAAATTTGTATCTTCGCAGACCGGCGATGTGTCGATCTGCTAGCGTTGACTTAT
>AFIR01000586.1:0-42185 GCA_000223685.2 Zymoseptoria pseudotritici STIR04_4.3.1
GAGGGAGGGAGGGAGGGAGGGCGAGAGGTGAATGGATGCTGGCGGGAGAATCGGAGGTCGCTGCGTCTGATAGAAAGGAGCCGTGCGACTTGGGTGCGCCCGATGTCGAGAACACAGTGGACTTTGCCAATTGGAGCAAGGACGACTAATTGCAAGTGATGCCATGTAGAGTGTCAGTCTTGGGATCTACACTGTCTCGCGATCTGGCGCCCATGCTTCGCTGAATCATGACCGATGAAGTGTATTTGATTCGTGTTCGTATCAAATTGTGTGCATATCTTCATTGTCGTCATCCCTTTGATGCACTCAGCTGGACAAGACGTGGTAGCAAGTTCGATACGACTGGCGGTTGCGTCGAAGCTGTACCTGTCCGCATTCCTTGTCTCTTCTCTATCCCTCAAGTGCATCCTCCTCTCCCTTGTATCGTCCCGTGCTGCCATCGTTCCGCCTTAGCCGCCGAGACCTTGCCCACGTAAGTTCAAGCGCAGCCCGATTTACTCATCTCCCTGCTCGTATGCTGCAATCACCTACTTTTTGCTCGCTGGCCGTCGATATGCGTCGCGCTGGTCGATAGCTTATGCCGAGGTGCGCGTGCGCTTCTTGTTCCCGGTCGCGAGGATATGGAAGGGCGAATTGGTGGCGTGAGGGTGTGGAGAGGCGAATTGATGGCGTGAGGTCGTGGAAGGGCGAATTGATGGCGTGAGGTCGTGGAAGGGCGAATTGATGGCGTGAGGTCGTGGAATCGTGAAGTGCTCCAGTCATAGATTTGCGGCTTCAGTACTTTGAAGGTGGCCTCGGCATACCTGCCTCGGCAGCGACACCTTCTCTGCCGGAGATACACATCTGTCCAGGGCATCCATTGATATGTTCACTCCTTTCTACAACAAAGACACATGTGAGCAAGAAGCTGATGGCGCACAACGCAGCCACGATCTGCACCGAAACCCGACCAGGAGAACACGCCGTCTGCTCCAAATCTCACTGCGATTACCCCTTGGCATTGGCGACAGCACCGAAGTCACTGTATCTAGCGGTCGAAAGGTTGAGGGCTACACCGCGGTCACTTTGGTACTCTCAAACACTCCGTCGACGGTCTCGATGATTGGGATGCACAACACTGCGCGGTGCACGGGACTGGCGTTGTCTGCCCTGGTCCTTAGCATGGTCAACGACATGGATCCCGAGGGCGTGAAGTACGGATCATACATGACCTCGAAGGTGAGACCGCATTCGCATGCCGAATGTGACTGACCAGGCTACCAGCAGTGGTTTTCGGACTTGACATTCATCATGGTCTCCGATGCTCGTCCTCCGACTTCTGTGCCAGATCGAGATCTGCCTCTGATATATGGTCTGGGTTATCTTGACCAGCGCGCTAGACAACACCGTTCAGCGCCGTTCACTCCCGCCCAATGTTCCACTTGAGCAGCATCCACGTAAGAAAGAAACGACCCGCGGCAGTCGTGCTTGAATTCATGTCGCACTCAGGCATATGGGATGAATGAGCAGCAAGCGCCTGGTGAACTGACAAGCAGCAGCACTACTCGCTCGACGCAAGACCACTCAGGTCAACCCAGCGTCAACACATCGGGGTCAACAATCAAGGAGTCAAGTCATGGGTGCAACGCATCGGATTTGGCGTGCGCGGAATAGAACATCGCACCTCCATCTACCTGATGGTCGGGATGGTCCCTAGCATCCTCATCCTGCTCTCGTCCGTCCAGACCGATCAGCCTCTCTGCGCAAGCTGGCCCAGATCACCGAACACGCAGCCTTTGCAGCTCAGTCGTGCACTGCTCACTTTGCTCCACATCACCAAAGAACTCTCGACCGCCAGACTACAGCAGAGCCGTCGATATCTCCAAGCAGCCACACCTGAGATCGTTGTGGTGGTTGGAGAACGCTATGCTGCGACCGTGGAGAGGTGGCGGAATGGACCCAATCACGATGATATGACCCAAAGTCTGCTTGCGATCAAATTACTCCGACGGCTGCTCATATCTGGATAGGTGCCGACCAGGAAGGTGCCGAGGACGAGGAGGAGAAGGTCGGCGACGATGGAGTGACCGATCTGGAGGAGGGCAACAATTTGAGTTCAAGGACGAGGTCGAGTCAGCGCATGACCTAGTGTCTGGGCAACGCACGGCGCACCTTTCCAACGCAGACGATGGAAATTCTGGAGAGTTGTTGTACAGACCGGCAATTCATCAATTCTACTTGCCACCCTGCCGCAAGGCGGATGGCATCCTCGATCAAATCTGCACCCCAACTCTTCTTTCTTGTGTTTCTCGCTAACATTCAGCGCATCGCAAGGTACGCGCCCTCAAATCAAACTATATCGACAGCGGCCCATACGACTTCCTCAAAACTTCTCGCGAATACTAGTACCAGGCATCCTCCAAGCCAAGCCTTTCAACGGTGGGAGAAGTCGGTGGGTGTGGTGGCGGAGGCATTTCAAGATGCGAGGGTAATCAGGTGATGGGAGCCAGGTGATGGTATTCAAATGATGGGAGTCAGGTGGCAGTAGTCAGATCAAGGGAGTCTGGCAAAGAGAGTCTGGCAAAGAGAGTCTGGCAAAGGTAGTCAGGTAATGAGAGACGAAAAAGAAAGTGAGGTTTCAGGAGGAAAGAAATCCATACGAGCAAACAAAGTGAAAGCGACACCCCTTTACACTTCAGCGACAGCCCCAGCAATATCTGCACTTCCTCAAACCCTCTATCTACACGCTCGCTTCGGTCACAGCGCAAACTATCATGTTCACTCCACTGATCCTCATCTCGCTTTACTATGCTTGTTCCACTTCATAGATCGTTATCCATTTCAATGATCCTCATCAACTCCCGTAAAGCAGACATCTCCCTCCAAACCTCTGAGTGAGCCCGATCCATCTCCAATCCAGCGTAGTCGCCGTCTGCCTGAAGTCATACAAGCTTCAGAGATCCTCCGCTATCCTACCTTCTCTGCTTGCTCCTACAATGGCCACGTCATACTTCTGCTGTCTTGAATCGTCACCAAATCTTGCGCTTGTGAGGCGGCTTCGAGCGGCAAAGAGAATTGAGAGGCGATGTCGTTGCCGCTGAGTTAATTCCCGCGCGCGCCGTGTGCGGTGGCTGTGTTGACAAGTCACAGAGTGGGTGAGCGAATATTGGTTGTAGGTGTGCTGTTTTCAGGCGCTTCCGAAACTTCAGTCACTTTGCGACAACCTCACGCAACAGTCGCTCACCTGGTAGGACCGTAGGTGTCGTGGTATCGACTTGGAGGATTTGCAAGGAAGCTGGAGATGTATTGGATCGGAAGGAGTATGCGGATGTGATTTGCTCTGCTCCAGATTCGAGCTCGGTTCATCATCGGCTGTCGATTCCAGATTGTCCAGTTTCGGCGCACGCTCCGCTTGCGTCAGCGGTGTTGCCTCCTTCTTGCGGACCGCTGCAGACTTCATGTTTACGGCTGCGAGTTGTGACCGACCCATGCGGCGTCGGCCTATTCTCATACACCGCTGCAAGCTTCTTCTCGAGGGCTATGGTTGTGACTGGGCCAGACGTTTTCCAACGGGCTCTTCGGGCTTGTCCTGGAGCACAACGGCAATACCACTCCTCCTTCTCCCTGTCTTCACATTCTCATCTTTTCAGATGACTCGGCAACTTGCTTCTTGCTCGGTAGCTGTCCATATGTTTGGCACTGGTCGCCAGCTTATGCTCGTGTGCGCTTGTTACTTCCGGCTGTAGCGAGGGTATAGCAAGGCGAATTCAGGCGTTTGGCACGTTGACGAGTTGCAGTCGACACGTATATACGTGGTCTGGTTGCCGGTAGTGGTGGCTCCGAGAGAGTGAGGTGAGTATTATTGCTGCTTCGACACACACACCTGCTGATTGGACGTTTCGACGACTTGCTGGTTTGCGGCAATCGTCACTGGGCGAATAGTTGGGGAGTCGTAGTTCCATAGCCGAGGCAGGACGTAAAGCATGGAAGGTTCATGGATATATTGTATTGGCTGATGGGTGAGGTGAGGTGAGGTGAGATTAAGGTACGATGCCACACGTCGGCTTGTCGGCTCGTCGGCTGGCGGACCTCGCCTCCGTCCACCTGTCAACACCACCCACCTTAGTAATACAACAGTTCTTCTCCCTCCTCGAGCCGCTGATAATGCGGAAACGGTGGCAGATGGCGCAACAATGGCGCCCTTACTAAGCTGGGTGAAGGACATGTGGTGCTGAGTTGAAGAGCGTGAAGGGAAGTACGGATTCATGTGAAGTCTGCGCGGCAGCAGTCCGATTGATATGAACGAATGAATCAAGGGATGCACAAGAACGTTTTCATTGTTCGGTTTGAATGCAGTGGGCTGCTGCGACACTGTAGTGGAAAAGCAGGTTTGAGATGGGATGGGTTGAACAAGTAATATACCCAGGAAATGTTGAGAACGCTTGCTGACTTCTCATTGTGTCTGCGCTCATCTGCTTGCGGAGGAGCGCTGTAGAACAGTCAACGATTGATGTGCTTGCGCAGATCTGTCCGGTATAGAATGGAATTCACGGAACCCAAAGTTGTATCGAAAGAGCGAGCAAACGACGACGACCTTTCGACATTGAAGACCTCCATCAAAGGAACTCGCGAACCTCGACCTCCACTTTGACTTCATCCCACAGATGCCAATGTAGCGGAGAGCGTTCTCGGACTTTTGCGCCACTCGACTTGTCAACCTCTTGACCTCTGTGACAGCGGATTGTACGAGTCAAAAGATGCACAGGCGCTGTATGCTTAGTCGCTGGACCTACCGGTCAGGATTCCAGAGACCTCCGACCCTGTACACGATGGACATCTTTCCTCCCATCTGCCCATGATCCACCTCCTCTACCACCACCGCCATGGCCCTCGAACACGCCACAGCTCGTTCTGAAGGCATTCGCTATCTGAACTCCCACTCCCTGCCTTTCATCGGCGCCATCTTGGTATGCCAGCTCTACGAGTCGAACGATGTCGTAGCCTGGGACCGCCACGATCCAGCCCGTGAATGCCACAAATCAGAGGAATCTGATAGCGCGCATCCACAGAAAAATGCTCAAGTTTGATGTCGGCAATGCGCAGGTCGTGGAGTGCAAGGGGAAGTCTTCACAGAGTATGGCGAGGTACCGATTGAAAGTGGGATCTGGTACTCGCATTGCTCCGTCTGGTACTGGCATTGGCTCAGCTGGCATTGGCCCGGGCGGAGGTGGAGCTGGTCCCGACGACCTGACCTGGTGACTTAGTTTGTGGGAGAGACAGACGAGGCGCAGCCCGCCTGCATGCAAACCCAACAGCCGTACTTTGAGCAAAAGCAAGCACTCGGAGCCGCCACCACGACCCACGCCATCGCTCAACTCTGCGACCACATCGAAGGTCTGCGCGGACAGCACGATCGCACGATCTTCGAACAACGTGCAGAGAAGGAGGATCTGGAGCCCGGCTGGATCGCGACTATTACTCAGCCGCAGAACGAGAAAGCGACGGCCAATGCAGAAATGGCCGGTCTGCGCCACCGAGGAGAAGGAACTTTCAGCGGACCGACACAACTCCGACCGAGCTCCCCCTTTGCAAGAAACAAGATCATCTGCGCCAGCAGAATGCAGCACTCGTTGCTCGGCTGGACAACACTGCGGCGAAAAAGTGAAGACGAAACAACAGCAGCAGATCATTCCTTGTACCTACTAGATTGGGATGGCACCCAGGACGACAAGCTTCACAACCCTCCAACCGACATACGGCACGAAGGTGATGGCAACGAAGCCGAGAGATGAGGAGAATCAGGAGGAGAAGGCCGTAATCAAGCTCCGTGATAAGCTACTACCGCTGCATCATTGTCGATATCTGTAGATTCCAACGGACACAAGCGCTCGGGCAGCAGGAAGACGACAAAGGCTCGCGATTCGACGAAGAAGCAGTCGGGTCTGCTGACCCCGAACCACGACGTCCTCAGCTCGCCAGTACCACTACACGGACCCCACCCACTCCATCTCGAAATCTCCAGTGTGGAGGGACAGCTACTCCTCCAGTCTGAATGGTAGCGTTTCCTATGAGTTGACCTCCTCTCAGACGCCCCATATCGGACTCGTAACTCCGAACGCTGCTGTCGCCCACCGCATAAACCTTCCCTCCTACTTTTGTACGATATTGCCCCGCTTGTTCGCGCCCTGCTCGTGGCAAACAATATGCGATATCAATTATCGACCAAGCGACCATGACGAAGACGGCAATGACACCTCTATACCCTTGAAAAGCTGCGTCACTCGCCCAATCCTCAAAACACATGGCTAGAAAGCCCCAAAGCTTGCCGGACTTGCAGGGCAAAGTCACACCGCGTACAGTCCAACACAGTGCAGCGCCGTGGTTTCGAGCTGTACGAGCGAGGCGTCCAGTCAAAGGTATCAAGACTTCTTCTCAAAAGCACATCCCTATTTGCAGTACCGCACCGTCCAACTATTTGCCAATCACTCGGGTCCTCCACCAGTCGGTCGTCAAGATTCTTTCGGCGGGCTTGCAGTGGCAGGAAAGAATCTGTGCTGATAAAAGCTCAACTTACTGCCGTGGTATGGCAAGCTGGTAGAGTCTGGAGCAGCAAGCACGTCTAATAAGACGCACGACCAACTGATAAGACATGCCGCCTTGTCTGTCGGTCAGATCAGGCATCTTGAGGTGTCTAACAACAGGCACAGCATGCCGAGATTTTGAGATGTCGGAGCCGGGCGGCGAATGCGGCTTTTGCGAAACGCATACATGAGCCAAGGTCCGGGATCATTCTGAATGTTAGCTGGGAATTGCTCTGCTGCGCGTGAAAAGCTGTCAAGGCTTCGTCCCGAAGAAATGGGCGGAATGGCTCTATGTTGCTAGAGAACGACAGCAAGGAGAATGGAGTGCGGCTATACATCGATACGCCGGCATCGATCTGTGTAGTCTCCACTAAGTGCGGCTGATGTTGCTGGGCGATAGTTCCAATGGCAGGTCGTTGGGAATGCCTGGGAGGAGATGCTCTTGGGTCGGAGATAGCTTTTCAGCAACCAATGGCACTTTGTAGCGGTGGGTTGACGGGCGAGCGAGGCATCGCAACGTCAAGGATCATCGACAAGACATGAGTCGGTGGTGTCAATTGGCTTTGAGGCTCCATTGCTGATGGCCGCACCTCGACGAACTGCCTAAGCCCGCCTTTGCTTCGCCATCGTTGCCCGGCGCCGTGCTTGTCGTAAGGTAGTCGACTAGCAACACCCGCTACGACCACCTGATCTGCATCGAGCCCTCGGGAAACTTACAGTCCATGCCCTCTCGGAATGTTTCGCAGCATCCGCGGTGCACGCCGCTCAATTTTACCAAGTATCCCATCTCTTAGGCATCGCACTCACGAACGCCATGTACTTACATGGAAGTGCTCGATGCCGCACTCACGTCGAGCCGTAAGCCGCGATGCAATAGCGTAATCGACGATATACAAGCGACAGAAGCGTAAACTTCGGAAGCCCACAAGTAGCGTGCAGCGCCGTGCTGTTGAAAGACGAACTGATCATGTTCTTGGCTGCTGTTTAGCTCTTCCGGTGGACTGTTCAAAGTAGTAGTATAATCTTTCAAAGTTTCAACAATAGGAGACTGGTATTTACTCTGCTCGTCTAGAACCATGTCCCGGCACGGTGTCAAGGGCAGCTCGGACTCGCCAGGAACAGTATCGAGGGAGATGATGCCGCACATGGTAGCTGACGAGCAGTCGGTGTAGTCTGATCGGCGAGAGGGTTGGATGTAAGTGATCAGGTTACGTCTTTCGTCGTGCGAGATGCAGGCGTGTAGAGGTCGTTTCGGCAGGGATTTGAGGCGGCCGTGGTACAGTGGGGATAGTTCTGGGCGCAGTTTGGGCGCGGCGATAGTGATGAGGGCCCTAGAAGTGAGGATGTTGGGAGCGAGGTCGTTGGCAATGAGATTGATGGCACAAGGTGTTGATGGGGATACTGTGTTCATAGGTAAACTTGTGGGTCGTGAGTGAAGTCGTGCATGGCTAAAGTCGGCTTGCAAAAGTGCAGCGATAAGTGCCCCTGCAAGAAGTCTCCGAGTATTCAACCTTCCGAAACACACCGTGGCTTGCAACCACAGCGCTAATACAGCAAATGCAGCGACTTGTTTAGTCGACCACGCCACGGAATCGCGCGAGAAAGGAGAGAGGGGAAGAGACGGAACTTGATTGGACTGAAGCTCAGGAGACTGATGACTGCTACAACATATGCTCGACGTGCTCGTTATACTGGTGCCCGTTGCTCTCCCAACCATCTCCAGTTCTCCAGATCGAAGTCTTGATTGTCTGCTCTTCTACGACGACCAGATGTCGCATTCTTCGCCGTTGGCACCATGCTGCTCGGCGGTCGATCTTCCTTCCTGTCCTTCTCCAGACCGAACAAAGTCTTGATTGTCTCCTCTTCTGTGCCGCCCTGGTGTCGCGTTCTTCGCCGATGGCGCCATGCCGCTCGGCTTTCGATCTTCCTCTCCCAGGACCAGCAGCCTTTGGGGTAGCGTGGTATGTCGTCGATGGCCGAGTTGGATACGCGGGTATGGGACCAGGCTGGTCTGGAACTCGTTCAGGTTGTCCAGTGATGGACGAGACGACCTGAGCGGCCAGGCGGTTGAGGTTCTCGTAGCTGGTACGCTGACTGCCAAGCAAGGTGGCGGCGGCAAATGTCGTAGCCTCGTTGTCGTCCATGAGGGAGCCATCGAAGCGGAGGAAGGCAGCGGGCTGGACTTTCTTCTTGACACCTTGGGTGGTACTGTGAGACGTGCTGGGTTGGGCGTTCTTCGTCTTGGGAGCCTGTAAGCCGCTGTGGGATGTGCTCGGTGGGATGTCCTTGCTCTGATTACTCGAGCGGTCGTTCGTCCAACAGGACGAAATAGCTGCTCGGTCGAGATGCATTGCTTCCACGACTTCCAGGTACCTCCAATGGTAACTCATGTCTCGGAGGAATTTCGTGCTCGAGCGTTTCAAGAGGCGCAGGTGAAGAGGTTGCAACGCTACCGGAACGAGGTGGCTCCCGCAAGCTTGAGTGAGGGGGCGTGTAGTATTGGCCATCAATAGTATCTGATAACGAGTTTTGCTGTGGCGGCACCCTGTTCGAGAGTGGGAATGCATCAACATCGTTATTGAAGGGATCCCAGCTCCGTTGGACTGCACTCATCGCTGCGACATTCGAGCAGTGATGGACGAGACGACCTGAGCGACCAGGCGGTTGAGGTTCTCGTAGTTGGTACGCTGGATGCCAATAGATGTCGTAGATAGCCTCATCATCGATCAAGCAGTCGATATGCTTGAAGGTAGTGCGGGTGGTAGAGATGGAGTTGTTCTCGACCGAGACGGCGACCTGGGTCGCTGCGGCGATGTGGGTACTTGTCTGTCATCTAAAATCGATGAGCTCCTTGCCGACGGTGTAGTGTCCATAAGCGTAGTTGTTGGGGGCACCAATGCGTTGCATGTCCGCAGATTCCATGAAGCGTCGTGTTCGCCTCACGCCTTGGTCGAATCCGCGGAAATGCTCGATGAGGAGATGAGGAGAGTCGGAACATTGATGGAACGAATAGCCGCGTATGCAATATCCGGCCATTGTTGGGAGAGCGTGGCTTCGTCGAGATAGACCACGGCGATATGAGGTCATGGGAGATCGTCCATATCGTCGGAGTCCAATGGTGAAGATTGATGTGTACTTCTCGTCGGAGTCCATTGTTGAAGATTGATGTGTACTTATCGTCGGAGTCCATTGGTGAAGATTGATGTTTACTTCTCGCCGGACTCCGTTGGTGAAGATTGATGTGCACTTCTCGTCGGAGCCCAATGGTGAAGATCGGTGTGTACTTCTCGTCGGAGTCCATTGTTGAAGATTGATGTGTACTTATCGTCGGAGTCCATTGGTGAAGATTGATGTTTACTTCTCGCCGGACTCCGTTGGTGAAGATTGATGTGCACTTCTCGTCGGAGCCCAATGGTGAAGATCGGTGTGTACTTCTCGTCGGAGTCCATGATCTGCAGCTTATAGCCGCTTTGAGTCTCCTTCGCCCCAACGCAACACTGAACGGTAGCAACGACTTCATTGTGTCCGTTGATCACTGCTGAAGGCCGACAAATGTATTCCAGAGTCACGGGCGATTGCACAACAACACTCTCACAACCCCACAAAGACCTGCAAAGCACCAGCAAGACCAGTCCCAGCAGCTCGTCCGAACTCTACCTTGTTCATCGTCTTGTAGAGCATGCTCGAGGAGATGACGTATTGGCCACTGGCTTGGATTGACAGAAGAATCCTGATCGCATTGGTGTCATGAAGGGAGCGGCTGCTTTCTTTCTGGCGCTTGTCGTGTTCGCGGAACTGCTGCGGCGGAGTTTGATCTCGATCCTTGATCGTCAATGTTCTCCTCGACTTTTGATAGGACCCTGGTCCTCTCCGACATGATCCATCTTGTTCTTCCCTGTTGTTGTGTTCCGACGTCCTCTTACCGGCACTGATCCTGCCCGTCTTTGAACCGCCGATGGGCCCGGCGACGATCCCGCATGTACCTCTTGGACTTTTGCTTGTTTCCTGGCGACTTTCTCGATGCCATTCATCGCAGCGGCTCTCAGCTCGTCGACGCTCGCCGAGAATGGTCGAATGGGATTCGCATGGTTCGTCAAGGGGAGGCGCTCGGTCGCTCGGTGTGGTCAGACGTGCCGGAGCGGTGGTTCCAAGGCAGCACGAGGGCCAGGACAGAACGAGTATGTGGATGAAGTCGAGGGTTGTTGAGGTTGGAAGAGGAGAAGTGCACAGCCCAGTGCACAGCGGGACGTCTCATTCGTCCAGTCATGTCGTTGTCCCGATGTTGTTGCCTTGGATTTGTGCCTGATCCTCAAGCTTCGTCGCACCAAGACCAGAATGATATCGCAGGACTTGCAATATGGATTCCTGCTAGCAGATGACTCTGGACACATCGGCCAGGACAATGGAAGACAAATGTCAATCTCTCTCTTCTTAGGTGCCGAATCTCCACCGTGAATGTGCTGAGGGGTTAGCGTCAGATGCGCAGGCAGGCGCGCGCGCGAAGAAGCGGTCCGCGGCACGCGGAAAGAGTATAGTGCCGGACATCATAATGCAATCGACCAGTAGCAGAGAGTGAGGGTGGTAGTAGTAGTGTCAGTGGATTAATCGGTCGCATTCCGAGGTCACGAGGAGGAGAGTGAGATTGGAAGCAGTGTCCGGCGGGGTCAAAATCCCGACGTTCTCCCGGCCAGCGAAGGAACTCGACTTGCTCGACCTCCGCAATTGCAGTCGCCAAAGAGAAGGCAACGCTTCCAATGTCCGCCGCGAGGAATTAGACTCCACCCTCCTCCGCCCACCTCCTCCAAGCTACGTAACATCTTCCACATGACGACATGCGACATTCACCTTTCCCTTCCACCCGATATAGAGGTAGGTGGGATTTGGAGAGGTAAGGTAGGATGATGGAGGAGACGCAGCAAAGTGCCTTGCAAGAATGTGGTCAAATCTTTGATCATGTATAAGTCTCCCTCTGCACGTCTTCACTCCTGCACGCCTTCACCTCCGCTCGTCTACACCTCCCAGCCCGACGATTTCATTAACGATGAGGTATTCGTCCTGTCCTTCCATGCCACTTTGCTCAGATCGCCGCCGCAGATGGACTCTTGGGAGCGATTCTTAGTGGAGACTGCACAACGACCGACATTGCCTTCAAGCTGGCATGGTATACCTCAAATCTGGCGATAGTGAGGTCCTCACGAGAACGGCAAAGGTTGTCATATCCTTCCAGTGCCCATCCTGCAATAGGCGCATTCGCAAGGACAACTGCACCGAATGTGGATGAACAGTCAACAAACAACGAACAATCGCAACACGTTCGAGGATGACGGCCAATTGAGGATCCTGAAGTACTTCACCGAGAGCATGCCTTGACCGAGAGAATGCCTTTACCGCGAGCATGCCATCACCGTCGCGACCTTTTCGCTCGGCATCGACGGCCACTGCCTTCATCGCATTCAAAGCATCTCCGAATGCCCGCGCAATATCTGTGAGCACGAGAAGTGCACTGACGAATGACTGAGTGGAAGTCAAGTCGACGAGGTATGAGAGTGCCATGAGATTTCATCAATGTGTCCTCGTGGCTGGCTGAACAAGAAGAACACACAGGATGCTTCTGATCTGTCCAAGGACGCTGGACCTTCTGCTCTCCTCAAGTGACGAAACCAACCTCGACGAACTCCCCAGGACTACGCAATGGTCGAAAACTGCCATATCCGAAGGATACTACGGTTCCGGACGTCATTGCACTGATACCATTGTCAGCAACAGCGCCCACTTCGACCCTCGGCATTACAACCTCAACTTCTTCGACCTGAATTGCCAAGACGGCGGGAACATCCCTTTCCACCACAGCCGATATAGCAACATTGGCTCATTCCCACACGCAACCTAGCCTGGCCTCGCCCATGACTACCCCATCTCAGCTACTATAGCAGAGGCAGCAGCAGCAGCGGCGGCGGCGGACTCCGTCTCAACCTCGTCCTCACCAGCACGACGGTCTTCAAGCCAGCAATACCGCCAGGACTCGTCAGATCAGCTCCAGCTTAGTATCAAGTCCCTGCTGTCATGAGTTCACATGACCCCTGCCCAACCTCTCCCGGCCTACCAGTCGTTCGATTTCAAAACCAAAGTCGTCCCCCAAGCCGAGCAATCGACGGCTGCTCAAGGTCGCCTGGCCTACCAGTCGTTCAATTTTTAAACGCAAAGCATCTCGCCGGGCCGAGCAACCTCGCACTCCAGCGTCGTCAAAGCAGCAAAGTTCCCTGTGACCACAATATAGCACAGCTCACACGCATAACCCGCAGACAACAGCGTCGTCGTCTGCCGACAGTCTGAGATCCATTCTGGTGCCGTTTTCTTAAAGCGGTAAGGCCAGCGCAAGGAGCCGACCAGAGCAAGAGGCTTTCATACCATGGGAAGGAGCTGTCAGATCAGAGCAAGAGAGTTGCGAGCCAACGTACACCGGAGATCAACCTTGCTACTTTTACCCACCACGACCAAGCCCAGGACATCAAAGCCTCCAGTCCGCGCAAGGATGAAGCCTGGCACGGATGGGCCGAGTGTACGCCTTCGGACACGTACCTTCGGAAAACTACCGTCGTTCCCCATCGACCGCACGGGCACACCTGCACACACCGCTCCTGTCTCTCGATTCCAGAGAATACTGCCTTGACTCGGTCTCCCGGACTTTCAGCTCCCAGATCTGTCCCTCGATCCGAAGCCAGGTCATCCAGCCGTCGAGTAGCAGTGGCTGCGCCATTCCAGCAACGACAGTCGAGGATCCGGGAAGGGTAGTCCGTGCCAAGCCGGAAGAGAAAGTTTCGCAAGGCCCTCCGGGATGCTGCGAATAATGGGGACCATGTAGTGGTGCGGGAGCAGTAGAGAGGCGAAGCGGTTGGCGATGTAGCACGAGGCGAGGAGGGAGGGCGGCTGCGAGGTGATTGTTGTTGGCGCGAGACTTTCGCCCTTCCTCGGCGAGCAGATTGAGCAGCAGGCAGACGGCGACCGTCATGAGGAGGTGGACTGTGAATGACGAAGCAGCCGGCGACGATCATGACGGCGGCGCCGGACTGGGAGGCAGCCATGAGGGCAAGAGGGAGAATGAGGGAAGGGAGAGCATCTCGGCTTGTTGTCGTTGGCAGACATAATATGTAACCAAATCCAACGACGGATGTCATCTTCTGCTGTGTTGCTGTTACGGGACAAGAAGTCTTGGCTTTCCTTCTTAAGAGCCATGTGAGACAAGGAGGGCGATAGAGAGTCTAGGTCGAGAAGAACGGGTACCCACAGACCTTCCGGCCAAGGTGATGAGCGCAAGGGCTGGCTAGGGAGGCCGAATCCGCGGCGGACCTACATAGAGCGATAGGGTGATTCTGAGACGCAGTAGAACTCTCCTGTTAGATGGAGGGCTTGGGCGCGTCCGCCGCCGTTGATTTGTTGTCGAAGGAGGGCAGAGTTGGATTGGTGGTGCTTCCTCCACTGCTTGAGAACTTCTCTCAAACCCGGAATTTGTTGAAAAGTCCTTCTCATGCAGAATCAAAGCTCACATGTGTCGAATGCGTGCAAGGCATACAATCCAGCGTCGTGGCGATCCAGATCCAGATCCTCCTCCTCGGTCGAGTGACCGGTGCTCAGCTTCCAGAATCTCATCTCTTGACCGCTCATCTTCAAGTTCGCCTCACGCTCCCAATCTCATTCGCAGGCGCACCCGAAGAAACCTTCCTGTCACCTGCATGCCCGTTGACTGCCGTACCCTCTCCCACAGCACCCAATCCGCTCGCACTTCTCGGCATAGCCCTCGCTCCACGAGCGTGTAGCTTCGATGGACGACCGGAGTGCTACGTTCGAATGTCGTGTAGATGATCGGGCGCCAGACCCGTCACGGCTGTGCAAAATCCCGACGGCAGGACTGGCAACGGCGAAGGAGATTATGATGGCGGTACAAGGTCCCAGGTTGGTCGCGATAAGACATACACAGACGGCGACTATGCTGATGGAACATGCTTAATTGTGGGGAGCTCAGGTTTGATTAGTTGCGGTTTGGAAGGACAAAATCGACGGCACGAGAACCAGACTTCTCAAGAACTTCCGACAATGCCTCAATTTCCGCGCATCTCATATGCCGCCTCGAGACCAGACGACTGGCTGCGTTGCGAACTGAGGAGCAAAACGCACAAATATCCTCGACCATAGCGCAGAAAAAAGGTCCCCTGTAGCAGATTTACACATTCCTGAAACAAGGGATGTAAATTCCTGGCTCAAGATTGAGTAGATCAAGTCACCAGTCGGAAGCTGGGTCGCGTAATGGATTGGAATTTGCAGTGGAGTTGACGCCGGCGGCAGCGGAAGCGAAGGAATGCGCCAACTTGTTCGAGTGCAGATGTGCGAAAGAGCGAGAAGCAACGAACGCGAGTCGGTGGTTGGAGGATGGCAGCTGGTCCAGAGGAGGATGCTGCGAGTCGGCGGTGTCAATGGATGGCGGAGCGGAATGACGAGCGGTACTGGTATAATAGTACACGGGGAGGGGATTGTTACAATGCGATGGATGGACGGCGTGATGGACGATTCATGTGGGAGCTTCTTTAATGCTGTGGACAGATGTGAGGGACGGTGAGACGGGAGGTGAGAGTGGCTGGAGGTAAATCATTTGGTCGAGCTAGGCGCAAGAAATCAATTCGGAAAGATGGACAGACTTGTTCGTGAGGACATTGTCGATGAAAGTCAACTTGTCATCATTGTCAGTGTGCGGGCATCATGCAGAGGACAGCCCGCACGTTCTGCGCTGTAGACCGCGACGGAGAGCATTACGCTCGTCGAGGCCTCGGAGAATGACGAGACATTCGTAGAGGCGTGGGAGGATAAGTCTTCGTCGGAGACGGATCCGCCCGGATAATCGTAGCTGACACGATAGACGACGAATGAAGGAGGCGCCGTGGGAGCGCAGAGGACGAGGAAAGGGAAGGATGCGGTTAAGGGATAAGAGGGGCGAGGATGCTGAGATAGTAGAAGAGTCGGTCCAAGTACAGGCTTGGTCTTCTTCTTCTCTCTCTTCCCAGACCGATGGCCAAGACGTGCGCTGTGGTGCGAGTTGTGCCGTTAAGGTCGAGCTCAAAAACTGCGGAGACTTGGTGCTAGTCGGACGCGATCGACGGCGCCTTCAGAGCGGACTGACAGGCGTTGGTACATATTCGGCGCGAGGGTATCCGGCGGTTGGCGGGTGCGGAGCTGCGCTCCAGGCGATGGGTATGGCGTGCAAAGGCGGCTGTGTTTGTTAGCAGTATATTTGGAAAACGTGGACAGGACTTAGTCGGTGAGCAGTGTTGCACGCTCGATGCAAGTCGATGGACCTTCGATGGTGGCTTTGAAACTTGTTGGTGGCGCGCGGTGCCGGGAGAAGAATGTCCGCGTGCTGTAGTGCCCGAGGCCTAAATCGAGGTACCGGTGATCTGGTTTTCCGTTAACTTGGTGACGGCACCTGACTTGGCCGACTTGACTGACTTGGAGGATGGATCCAGTGCGAGTTTGAGTTCGTCAAGCAGACAAACCACGTCGCCTTGCGCTTCCAGCTGTGACATCGGTGGCGAGGTTGCGGGAGCTTGGCCGCGCAAGGTGTCTCTTTCGTGGGTGATGAAGCCGAGCTTTTCGTAGTCTCAGTACATCCAAGTGTCTTCCATGTAGCTTCCTTATCGCGGATGTGTGGGCCGCGGCGGCAGCGCCGAGCAATTCCGCCAGCACTGCAATAGACTGTCGTAGACACCTTCTCATCGCCGTGAACGCTGATCATGAGTCTGACAGTCATCTTGTCACCTACCTCTGGCCGAGTTTCATCCGCCAATACGATGCCAGAACGCTTCAATCACTCTCGCAGCGCTCATCAAGATCACCCTTGGCGAATACTCCTCTCAGCCGGTATACGTCATGCAGAAAGTCCAATGAAGAGCTTGTCGCCATACTTCGTCAGTGCGCTGGAGGACGACCGCTTTGAGGAGGGAAAGATTGGTGGGTTGAGCTCCCCAAAGGATGAAGTCGACGCCTCGAACATGCTTCTCCATGTGCTGCACGGTGGACCATCGATTGGACAGGATGCGGTGGCTCACTTTGCCATTGTGTCGTCGAGGCTCGACGAAACAGGGTCGGAAATCTCAGCGGCCGACTTTAGCTGCTGGCGGCGAGATCTCCTGCAGGAGCATGTTGTGACCAGTATCGTCGACAAATCTCAGCCAAGCTTCGGTGATCGATTTTTGCTCCAGAGAAGCAAGAGGTGCAAACGCAACTTCACGAATCGAGCCAAGAATGCTGAAAGTCCCTGCAGATTTTGTGCCAAAGCTAAGTGAAGATGGTTCTCTTGCTGGGATCTCGTGATGCCGAAGGAGACCACGGAAACCATGCTGAGTTTGACCTCCCGACTGCGCTTGCCGAAGGTGACACTGAGCACCTTGATGAGCGGAGGTTGATTGTGGAGATCACGCCCGGCGAGGTGATCGCTTGACAAGACGATGCCGACCTGTATGAACAGAGAAGACAGTCAATCCTGACATCGTGTACTCTGCGGCACCCGGAGATGCCTCCAAAGGAGCGTTTTGAAAAGGCCGGCGGGCTGGTTGTATCGCTGTCTCCGTCGTACGTGCGGCCGCTGTAGCAAGTTTGGACTTGCATTCCCGGGTCCGGCTTGAGGGAGCATTCGGGCTGCCTGGCGGTCGTGATGTCGAGTGGATTGCGACCCGGAGACTGTACGTAACAGCCTGGTTCGCACAGCGCTGGTGATGGCGAATGTCCCAAAAACACTCGCAATCGACTCTTGCATTGTTGCGAGTGATGAACAAGCCGAAGTTCTGGGCACGGATGTAAAGCGGAATGGGACAACCACTGCCCTTTGATGGAATCTTCGACGCACTAAGTGATTCCCTTAGATGTCATTCTGCGGAAATGTCATTCTGCGGAAATGTCATTCTGCGGAAACGTCATTCTGCGGAAATGTGCATGCGAGCAGCAGCTGACAGCTATGGTCGGAGATCTTTCAGAAGTCGCAGTGCTGTTTGCATGAGGTATGGATCGAGCGTCGCGAAGTCCACCTCGAGAGAAAGACATGATGAATGGCGTGTTCAAATGCCTTTGGCGAGAGCAGCATCCTGGTGGTGTTCGTGCAGAAGAGCGTGGACTTCAGATGATCGTACGTAGTAGTGGGTGCGAATCAGGTGGAGCAGGTAATAAGAATGTAGAGAGTCGCCATGGTGATGTTCCGGCGGGGAGCGTAGACGTAGGGTGGGCGTACGCAGTAGTGAGTCCGGATTACATGTACCAGAAAGGCTTCCTCAAGAATTCCGGCGTTAGCAAGTCATGATGAATGGCGTGTCCAAATGCCTCTGGCGGGAGCGGCGCCATGGTGGGTTGCCAGATCTGCACCGCGACTCGAGACGTCTTCGTCGTGCTGCAGAACCGAGTATCTCTTTCTCGCTTTGACATCGAGCTGCAGAACTACAAGCTGCGAAATCCACCTCAAAGCTCCAGTCGTGGCGGAAGAAAACCAACCTCCGTGCCGTGTTCGAGAGCCTCAGCTCAAAGCGTCTAGGTCGATGACCACCTTTCGCTTGGTGGTCGATGGGCTCCCTGGGCATCTCGGGCGCAACGTCTTCACACAAATCGCGCCACTCAAAACAGCGTGCCGTATCCAATGCCCTTGTCGCAAACATGTTGCTAATGGATCACTTCCTCAAAGCCGGTGCTGTTCGTCTATCCAGCTCCTTCACACACGCGACATGCCCGCATTGGCGGAAGGGGCCTGTGACGACGGATGGTGCGGTGTGGTAGAGTGAGGTGGAGGCTGAGCATCCAGGACGCGATCCTTGTATTCCTAAGACGAGGGCGGGCCGATGCTGGTCGAAGCGATCTGGTCGCGCGAGCTGTTGTTGTTGGCATGATGGCTCATCTGGCGCGAGAAGGTAGGAGTGTTGCATGGCGGAAAGGTCAAGGTATTCGGTCTGTTGGTCGGCGGGATCGTTCTCTCGAGTCATTGCGAAGAGCAGCCATTGCATGGGTCGGCCAGAGGTGTGAGGCGAAGCGGAACAAGCGCGAGGAGTTGGTGCGATGGGTTGGTCTCAGGCCGGCAGAGGTTTATTCGTTGATGGAATCTGTTTGTTGGTATTGGGAGAATGAGCAGCAAGTGGTATCGTCAATCTCACGTCTGGGTGAAGTGGCGTCCATATGTGCCTTGTGGAGTTGCGATAGTTGTGCAGGGAGGACTTGTACACGGCTTGCATGGCGTCAGTGCTGAGTGCCGAGGCAGAGAATGCTTAAAGAGCTTGTCGAGGCCTGACGGAGATCGTATCTGACTGCTGCGGAGTTTGCAATACGCAGATTTTCCGGCACTCGGAGCGGAGTGTTGGACGACAAAGGAGATGAGCTGGCACGACCTCATCACGACCGATCGCTCTATCCATGACCTCTGTAGCTCCTCCGTCCTCTGCGCCGGAGTCACAAGGCCTCATTCTCCGCCATCTGCATAACCACCAGATCGATCATTTCGAGTTCACCGTCTTTCTTTGGCTCGATTCGCGAGTGTGGCACTGTGTCCCAAGGAAAGGCCTTCTCATCATAGCCGTCGCTTGTGTTTCGAGCGTCGTCCTCTGCTCCCTCTTCTCAAGTGGCTCAGCCTCTTCCTCTTCGTACGCGCGCTCAACAATGGGAAGTCCTGCTTCGTGCGGCGAATGTATGCGGAGGTCGTTGTTGGTCTGGTCGATGCAGACTGAGGAGAAGGCCAGATCATGGAAGGCAATGGCGCGAGTCTTGTGAGGTTTGCCAAGTTGGAGTCGGAAAGCCGCGTACTGTATCCAGAGTCTAGAGAATCGGTAGTTCCAGGTGGTGAGTGGTAAGTGGTGTATTGGTGGAAACGTGAAGGAGGTGTGGAGTGTTGCGGTCCGGCGATAACACATCTCACCACCTCAGCCGGGCATTTCCCGACACGGAGTTGAGCAACCAATGCAATCGTAGAGCATCGCGAGCATCATCGAACTCATCGCTATGGCTCAAGTCACTTCTTCAAGCCAGCAGAGTTATGAATGTACGCCAGTATACCATCGTTTAGAAGCATGTTCCAGAATGTCGTTCTGACATAACGTTCCGGAATGTCATTTTTGGAACGACATTCTTACCACACCGCTCCTTGTAAGGCTGTATACAAGGCATCACACCGATCGACTACAGCGTGCTGGCACATCGGACGGATCACTGTTCAACCCTTGCCCACAAGGCTGTTGGCCTAACCACAAGGGCGCGGGCCAATAAGGCCTGAAAATGCAGTAGGCTAAAATGTCGTTTTAAAACGACATTCCCGCGCAGGTCGGGAGATGATGCCACAATCTATCTCCGAGGTGGCCACACTATTCCACTGGGTGTAAATCACTCTGCCTGCAGTGGAGGAATCTCCCTGAAGAGTGGAACGGACATGACTGCTGCTCCCGTTCTGCTGTGAGGAGAGGATATGGGCCATGGGCGTTCACAAAGCATTCATTTTAATCAATACACGCAGGATATATTCATGTTGGTCCTCGATGCTCGTCGGCACGTTGGTATGCGTCAACCGTGATTGTCCCGCTCGTCTCTCAACCCTCCATTCCACTTCCCAGCCACGGCGGTCGTGTCGCGATCCCACCACTCACGCCACATATACCATACCCTTCTCGACATGCTTCCTGAGCAACGCATTGTCCGTCCTCATGCTCGCCAGCAATTCGTCGAGCCCTCGAATCAGCCTGTTCATGACCTTGACCCTGTCCTCTCCATCTCCAGCTACGACTTTGATGGCTTCGAGGACGCTTGCATTGATCCCAGCAGGTGCCGATTGCATCGAAATAGTCAGCTGCAGCCCATCTCGCGTGGTAGCTAGTGCGGTCCGGACAGCGTGCACTGCGGCGTGCCTCATCTCAAAGTTATCGCAGACGGGCTGTACCCTGTCCAGAAATTGCCGTACCATGCCCTTGGAATGCTCGGGTGTGACGGCGTCGCTCAAGTTGGGGTAGTCTTCGACGACGGCGAATTTGGCTGGCTCGGGTTCCGCAGCGGTGCCATGTGGTGACATCTCAGAGAGGATTCGCTGGAGGATAACACTGCCAGTGTCGCGATCGAAGGGTGTGCAGAGGGGTACTTCGGCCATGGCAAGAATCGCCCGCAGGAGCAGGGATTGGGAAGTGTTCAAGTCCGTGTCGAGTACTGCTGGCGGGAGGATGACGCTGACGGATTCGGTGTCACCCTTCCACGTCTCGCACCATTGTCGCACCGCTTCTTCAACCTCGGCCGCTGCTTCTCTATCCTCTTGCGAAAATTCAGGGATAGAGAGGTAGAATTCCGTGGCGGAGCGTCTCCGGAGAAAGGCTAGGCACCATTGCTGCTGATAGTTGTTGACGACGTGGACCGGCAGGAGAAGGTCGCGTGTGCTCGTAGGAGGGTGTTGTCCGTCGGGTACCAGCTGGCCATCTTGCAACGTACAAGGCGGATGGATGTACCAAGTAAGCGGTCGGAATGTGCCCAGAATGGTTTCCAGAGTTGCGGCGGTGAAGTCGGTGCTGGTGTGCAGAGACTGTCGGGCGACGTCAAGATCCACATCCGTCATAGGCATGCTGAGCGATGTGTGGTTGTAGGATGGATTGCTGGTCGAGATGGCTTCGAGAATGCTGGCTTTCGAGTTGATGTTGCTTTGACGATCGTTCAGAAACTCTTCGAATTCTTTCATCGGGATGACGCGGGGTTCGCTAGAAAAGCCGGACACGCCTGACACGCCCGACACGCCCGACACGCCCGACGTGCCCGAAACTTCACCTTTTGCCAATGAGTGCACGAAGCTGCCGCCGGTGTTCAAAGGCTCGAGGCAGGCCATGTCGTCGTCGTCGTCCTCGTTGCTGTCACACATGTCCCTGTCTCGGTATGAAGTCCCAGACGGATCATCCGATACGTTGTGGTCCACGCCTCTTGCTTTCTCAATTTCGATGGAGAAATTCTCATCCTTTCCAAGCTCCTCGTTCTTGTCCAGCTCTTCATTCTTGGCCAGCTCTTCATCATCCTCGTCCAGCTTGTCATCCTTGTCCCGCTCGCCGCTCTCCCCCTTCTTCTTGTCCTGGTTGTACTTGTCTTCGCCGTCTGCATCTTCTTCTTCATCGTCCTCCTCGAGGTCCTGGTCGTTCCCGTCTAAGCCATCTCCCTTTTTACTCGCCATCGAGCACGCGGCATCAGAGACATCTGCAGGTGTGTAGACCACCTTTGCGCGGCCCAATCTCCTTGCCTCCGCCGCTTGCTGAATTGCCGCCCGAAACGCCTTGAATCCTGCACCCCGCCTTACCGTCTTTTCTGCCTTGTACAGCTCCACAAGGAATCTCTCACTCTTGTACTTGTCGCCAAAGCTGGCAAACAGATCCTCGATTTGTAGTTGCCATCTTCCCTTCTCCAACGCCCGCCGCTTAACCGTCGTAGCCTCGGTCTGCGATCGGTCGGAGCGTTCGAGCGCGGCGCGGATTTGGTCCAGATCGTTTTGTGTGCGGCGGCGTTGACTGGCGGCGCTGTCATTGTAGAAATAGTCCAGAAGCGCCTTGTCATCATCGGTCGGTTTCGGCCCAAGCCGGCGTCTCTTGTTCGGCATTGCGGAAGAGGAGAATTGGGGAGTAATGAATGAGATCTTTGAGGGCCAGTGAGGGAGGTATGAAAGTGAGGTTGGAGTCGTGTATGACGAGGAAAAGTTCGAGAAAGGGCGCCGTGACTTCCTCTGCTCGTTCCTTTCAGATCCTCGTGACTCCCACCTCACTGGCTGATGGGACGCAACCATGAGGGAAATTCTCGCTTTTGTACACCAACATGCCCCGACTGCGTGAGACGAAATGAATTCATCGACACTTACACGAGGATGGGTACTACAAGCTACCTACCTTCATCACCATAGACCGCCAGTTGCGGACGTGCGTGCTGTCAATGTCAATGACCAGGACGATGAAGGAAGAAGCGAAGCCACGAGATGAGGTAGTCGTGGCGTGTACCTTGATCTGCAGCCGAGCCGCACTAGGATCTGGTGGCCTAAGGCTCCCTCGTGGTGCATTTTCGGCGGCGAGGTATTGTATTATGCTACGACGAGGTCACGCCTTTTTACCACTGCTCTGTAACAGGTCCGGGTCGTTATGTAGACATATATTCTAGAGACTAGTATCCATAAGGTTGTTAGAGTTGGATGAGAGGAACAAACAGGAATGTCGTTCTGAACGACACCTAACCAGGAATGTCGTTCAACTCCCACACCATCCATCTTATACTTAGGAGCTCCGCAACATATACATATACTCTCCCTGCGACCCGTACCCTCGCCCACGCGAAATTGAACCGTAGGACGGATTACTGCTAGCGAACGCAGCGTTGGCAGCTACATCACCTTGGGAAAAGCAGCAAGAAGAAGTGCCTGCGCATCAACCCGGATTAGCTGTGACAGCGTGCCTTGCAACACCGAAAGATCGAAGGTCGACATCTCAGCATCGGCTGCTAAATGCGACGTGGACAGAGCACACCGGCGAACAGGGCGGAATGCACAGCCATTCAAAACCTCTCATGAATCCCTTCCTACCGACTCCGCCGCTTCCACTATCATGACGGACGACCATCTTAACGATCCCATTTGTCCACGAGGATGCAGACGGTTTCTTCTCATGCTTCTCTTGCGAATCGGCCAGCATATCCTCCTCATTGGGAATGCTTATCGATATTCTCAGCGGCGACATCCCTCTTCTGCCTCTCAGGATCTTGACTCCGCTCGTTGACCAATCGCGGCGATCGTTCATCACTCTCCCTGCTATGCATTCGATCGTAGCCGCGGCGTACAGAATTCAACATCTCCGCAAGGCGGTCTCTCCGCCCAACCACATCACTCTTACCTGTCTCCATCGCTGAACTGTCATCTTCCGACGGATTGGACTTAGAGGCAGTGACGGATTAGACTTTGGTTTGGAGCAGAAACATGAAGATACCATTAGTGTAAAGCTGCTAAACCTCATCCTGCCCCACTCCATCAACAGGAATACCACACCGAACTTTGGTGCGCGGCATGGGGAGCGACCTTCCAAACAACTATGCCGAAGCATGTGGCCTCTCAAATGATTCGCGCCTGAGCCCGCATGTTGTTTGGAGGTTCTTCTCGATGAAGAGTCTCGTGGCTTGGGTCCCTGCAGCCGTTCTTCGATTGATCTGTCTCGCTCCGAATTCGGAAACGTCAGTCTGGACTGCTCATGCGCCAATTCGCCCATACGCCCGACGCCTGATGGCGAAACTCCACGTCCCTGCGTATGCCTGCCTGGACGAAACTCATACACCCATGCAGCTAGCCACCGGACAGATGAATCGTAGTCAAAGCCTGCGCCTGGTTGCCCTGGACATGCCTCCCAGCTGTGCGGTCTTGCGGCCTTGATGCTTCTTTACTCCGTCTTCTTGGCGCCTTGTGTATGCATGCAAACTCAGCCTCCTTGCAATTGTCGAGTCGCCTGGCCGCAGAGTTCCGGCATTCTCCTACGAGGGTATCCAGTTCACTGCTTTCCTCTGCCTCCTCTTCTTGTGCTTGTTGGTTGCGCCAAAACCAGGTATGTATTATCTGCTCCTGGACAGTTCGCCTCCGGCATGCGGCAAGAAGCTCGACTCGACATCCTGGGAATGGCGGTTCATGGCCCGCTCATCGAGATTGTGATGATTTCCTTGCTCTTCTTCCGGTTTTGAGAAGCTCGGCGCATCGTGATCCTGTAAAATAAATCGTCTCCGGTAGATCGTCTCCGGTAGATCGTCTCGCAGCGCTCAAACGGTTTGAGTGAAGATTCCATCTCATCGTCGGACTCGCTCCCGGTCGTCTTCCGTTTTACTTCAGATCCTCCTGGCGATGTCGTATCCAGAGTGCTGGCCGCGTCCTCCGGATCTTTCTTGCGTGTGAGAAAGGCTCGTGCATGGTCTCAGCTGAATGGTCGCGGCGGCCGCAACACTGCTCATGTCGGTGACTGTGGCGAGAACAGCGTCAAGCGACGCCAGACCGTCTGAAGTCCAGAATGGCGCATGCTGGTTCTGCGTCTGCGGTCTTGGCTCCTTCTCGATGGCCGTGGGTTGAGGCCGGACGAGGCGTTTTTCAGAAGACTCCTCGGGCTTGTCCTGAAGCACAACGGCGACACCTCCGCGGCCGCGTTCCCATCTCCTCAAGTATATGTCTCGACGACTTTGCTTGGTGGGTGTCTGTGCGTGGTCGCGCTCATCGCCGGCCTGTGCTCGCGTGCGCTTGTTGGTTCGGGCCGTGGAGAGAGGGTGTTGAAGGGCAAATTGATGTGTTAAAGGGCAAATTGATGTGTTGAAGGGCAAATTAATAGCGTTAGGCACGTCAGCGAGAGGGTGGCGGCGCGTTATTTCAGAACGTCATTCCTGAATGACATCTCACTCTTACTACTACTAACCATACTCACACACCTGCAATCACCAAACCCTTGCGCCTTTACGACCGCCGTCGGCATACTACTCACGCTACGATTATCGCACACCTACAGGCGTCCACACCACGCCGCCGCCGTCCTCCAATACGACCCTCGAGGCATCACCATCCCGCCCTCTTAGGACGACATTTCAGAACGACATTCCTAATAAACGGCATTCCTGAATCGCACTGACCTCGTGTTGACGGCGAGTCCAATCCAGACAGCCTTACAGTGTCGCGAACCACCACCGCGCTGCACCTCTCTTTCATCTATCGCCGCGCTGCATCTCTCTTCCGTCCACCACCAAGCCGCACCTCTCTTCCACGAAAACCACGAAGCCGTTCCAACCCCCATACCACATCCGCCGTCACCACATCTCCTACAGACGTCAATGTCAAGGGTTGCTCGAAACAGTCCGCGAGTTGCTGGACCATCCCGACAGCACTCACCTCGCCGGTCCCTTTGAGGAGCACGATGATACACACGAGCACGATGACGACGGCGCACACCGATGGAATGGAGGACAAGGACGAGATGGTGAAATCGTGAAACACATCACTGCCGTAAGTCTGTTCATGGAAAAGCTCTGTTCATCGGGTCGAGGCTGTCTTTTTCAGGTGCAGAACATACGAGCTACAATGGTTGGCGAGCGTTTGACCAGGGACTGTGGACAGCATAAAGCAGCTTCGCTGGAAGGGTTTGCAGAACATCATCACTGACCGCGGGTCCTCCGTGAAATCAGCAGGCCATGAAATATAATGATGAGTGTACAATTCGACTTCGCATCTCCCTGGTCTCGATATTCAACGCTTGGCTGAGGACGCCATCTTCGACGGTATGCAGCGACGTCTGTCCCAACACGCTGTAGACCGCATCGTTAGCCGGATGGCCAGTCTCTCCTCCTTCACCAACGTGTTCATTACCATTCAGCCATTTTGCAACATCGAGCAGGGCTTCTCCTCCTCCGCACAGCCGTGGCAAGCAGCAATTATACAGCAACAGGAACAATCACTACCAGCTCCACCGAAAACAGCAACAGAATGCAGGTTTTAGTTGGTGGAAATAATGCTTGGTCAGGTGATAAAGATAGTGTACGGCGTACACTTTTAGGAGGGCGGATTGCAAACCACATTCGGGACGGGAAGAAGTGATACCCGGAACACCTTCGGCCAGTGTTGAACAATGAGGATACTCTGCTATACTTCGTACGTCGTTCACATAGAATCTCCGCATGCCTGCATTTGAACCTACTCTTGCGAGGGATGGCGAGTGTGGAGGACCTCGATGTATCGAACGCATCGATTGGTGCATCGGCAGCGAGATCAACGGTGGTCACGACATAATCGCTAACTGCTTTGACCTCTGGTTCGGACAAGAGAACATGTTTCTCCGACGTATGCCGTCCTATCTAACCGAGAGGAGACTCACTGCACTATCTCCCGTCGCGAATACGGCCCCTCTCGCGGTCTAACGTCAGAATGACATTTCAGAATGACATTTCAGAATGACATTTCAGCATGACATTTCAGCATGACATTTGAGCATAACATTTGAGCATGACATTTGAGCATGACATTTCAGAATGACATTTCAGAGGTCACCGCGCTTGGTTGATGATGCTACAACCAACCTTCTCTACCCTCCACGGAGTGGCTACAATACTTCAACTTCGACTTGCCATACCTTGAGGACAATGACATCTCTCAGAACGATGGCGTTGCAAGCGAACTCACTCAAGGGGTTGGAATCGTTTCTTTGACAATTCTACCTGGCCTCGCCTGTGTAAGGGAACCTGGCTATCACCACCGCATCCTTTGCCGTCTTCGACATGTTCCCGGTCAATAGCTTGCCATGCGCTCGCAAGGCCAAGCGCTTGCAACGGGTCCTAAGCAGGTCACGGCTTCGATCAGCGCAACATCTCCGCCTCCTGTTTAAAGATATTGATCCGCATGGCTTGAAGTTATGCACAACAGCTACCAGCTTCGAACCAGAATAACCTCATGCACGGTGTCTATAAGTAACATCCAGCGAGAACACGTCGTCAGATGTGGCAGATATCAGACACGCAAGAGATCATTCTGACAGTCTTCCTCTCACTGGACGTCCTTTTCAACCCTGCGTGTGCCCTTAGCATAACCAAGTTCCCGGACTACCAGAGTGAACACTTCCGGGGCACCTTCGTTTCTGGCCGATTTCCAGGACATCGTCAGAAGCAGGAGGGAGGAGGAGATCTGAACGAACAGAGATGCACGCGATGGCATATCAACGGTTTGATGCTATGCTCCAGACGAGGACTACATCGAACTTGCAAAGCATGGACGCGCTCGATGTTCTTCTGGAGGACGCTTGTCCGCCGTCGACGTCCGGGCTTCCCCACAATCTCCGGAACGAGAATGTTGACAAGCAGCACAGGTAGGAGAAGCTGAGGAATGCCAGGCAGTCTACGGCGGCAGCTAGGAAAAGCAAGCAAGGCGAGCAGTGAGTACCCGGTCAGTGAGCTGAGACAGCAGCATCATATATCACAACCTTCCTCCGCTCGACCATCTCCTCTTCCTCATCCGCAACCACACCCACCGGCGAAACCCGTACAGCAAGAGACTCCGTAGCAGCCCACTCCGCCAACTACACGGCGAGTTCGGCAAGCTCCCGGCGCTTCGCAGGCTGCCCAGCCAAAGTTTCTTGGACAGCGCTTGCCGAGCTCTCAACGCACCCTCGCCAACCAATGCTCACGGAGTCGGGCTTGGGCATCGTCGAGAGGAGGTCGCCGAACGCAGAACCAGCACTCCGCCGAATCGAAGGTCCGGCCTGACATAAGCAAAGTGAGCACGAGCCGTACCACCAGCCAAGTGTTTCCGTACGCGTTCAACACAGGCGGAAGGAAAGGTCTGTCGCACGGCAAGTTTGGGAGATCCGGCATCAATTCATCAAGACTTCTTTGCTGTCCGTCCGTGGGAGATGTTTGATCTGATTTCGGCTGTCAATGTACTCACAAGATCACTGTCAAGAACACGGACGCTGGCTGTGCTGGAATTTAGTGGTGCACGATTGTCGACTGTATCTTAGATATCAACGGCTAACGTTTTGGTCGCCATCAATACCTACATCACCCACATTTCAGAATTTCACTTCGCTTTCGACAATCATGGTGCGTGAGCATCGCTCCGACAGCCTTGTCCATGCTCCACCAGTCATCTTGTTCGTCTCCGGCATATCGTACTCGTGCACCGGAGCACAGATCAGCTGCTTGAGCAAATTGTGATATCGACAAAACGTCGTCTCCTCGCTGCTGTGCTCTGGCATGTTCCACACTGCTTCAGCGCGGCAGCGGATGAGTTGCAGTGGCTGCAATTTGATTTCGCGCAAGCTGCTGGCTGCCGGGTAGAACTCGACGAAGAAAAAGAAGCCCTCCGCTATCACTGCCCCTGCGACTTTGTTTCCGGGTGAGGTCCCTATCGTCAGAGCCCGTGTCGAGCAGCACGCTCGTGTCGCCCAGCCGCTTACCAGAAGCCTCCAGCGCCGACTGCTCCTTCGTAGTCCGCTGCTGTTGCTTATACCTCATGTATCCCGGGCATTTTGGCGCCCGTCTCCCTTACCGTCTCGTCCTCAGATCTTACGTTGATTGAGCCGTCTTACCAGTCAGTCGCTTGCTCGTAGAGGCATCACCGTATCATGCGAGCCGAAGAGCTTCAGAGGACTGCCAGACGACTACCAGACAGACAGATCGTGGCTCAGTAGTAGCCTATCCTGTGCGGGCGTACTAATCGACCTACGGCAGCACACGCTAGTCTTCTTCTCGAATAGCACCTTGTCGGGTTCAAGAACGATGTTATGATCGTCTGCGGTGGAGAATTCGTTCTCTTGAAGGAGGTGAGGGACAGGAACAGTAAACAGGACAGGCAGAGAAAGGCGAGGTCTGCAAGCCAAAGAAGAGGACGTGATAAAAGGATCAAAGGAGTATCTTCCAAGTTCGAGGCGGAAGATTAGTGGAGTGGGATGCGGGTGACATGTTCAAGCACAGCATCCTCAGATACACAATACATCAGGTTCGAAATGGTTATCGGAGGTAAAGAACGACGGGCAAGTAGAGCCGTTCCATGAAATGAGAAGGCCTCAACAGACGTTCGAGGCTCCTCCCTGGAGGGAAGCGACAATCAGGGCGAGCTCCTCCAAAACATCAGGTTGAACCGTTGAAGCTCAGCCAAGGAGAATATGGTAGAAGACTAATGCCTCCACCTGTACTCAGAGTGTCCAACCCTTTCGGACAATGCAGACAGTTGTTGATGTGCTGCTCGTATCGGCCATCCCGCCCTGAGCACGATCTGAGCATAATACACCTGAAAGCTCGAGAATAAGCGGATCCATCTGGAGGACATGGTCAAACGAGGCGGTCAGCAACACGCAACTCCTGGGGCGCTGGGATCTCATTCCGAACCGAGCAAGCCGCGGAATTCGAATGACAAGGCGGTCATCAACAAGCTGTTCAGATATGCTGTTGATGTATCAGACGTGGATTGCGGGACAGCGGAGATGCTTGCAGCGTAGCTGTGGTCCGAGGCCGCTGGAGCAGGATAGCAGTACTGGATACTGCTGCGGCGCGACGGCGGGCTGGAGGAGCTCTGACCATATTAGCTGGGTGCGGTACGGTTCATCGGGAATGACAGCCCAGTGAGCCTCGATGAGGTGTTCAATGCTCTGCTGAGCACCCTTCCCTTGTATCCAGCAGATGGCAGAGCCTCTTCGAATGCGTAAGACCCTCGCAAGTCCGTGTTCTTTGGGAAGCGTACGCCTGGGAGGTCGGAAAGTCCTCGGCGAGGTACGAGGTATTGAAGCAAGTTCTGCTCGTCGGGATCGCAAAGCGAGCGGCGATCCGCTGGTACGGTGACTTGCACTCGGTCCTCTTGGAGTTTCTGTGCCAGTATAGCAGCGTCGACGATGAGTGCGAAGCGTAGAGATCATGAGCCCATTGGCCTTGACGATCGGCACCGACAGGTGCGAGCTCAAGAACTGACGGTTGACTTGATCTGCTGAATTGAATCACAGAAGCAAGAGTAGCGCTAATGATCCGGCGAAGAGGAATAAGTATTAGCCCATCTGATCTCATAGCCTGGCCAAGCCGTGGGCTAAGAGCTTTGCTGTGGGTGCTTGAATACAAAGTCGGCGCCAGTGACGATCTGGCTGCTGAGAGTGAGCAAGAGGCCGTGTTCCAAGCGTATCTCGGGTCTTTCCAGCAATGGAACGGAGCCTGGCCTGCAAAGCTGTAGCCTGTCCAGTCGGCTCCCATTGAAGATCGTCTTCCAACCGACCATTTGAGCGACAGAATCAGACTCAGACCAAAACACAACTGCTCCCAGTGCGACTTGAGCTCACTGACCTGATGCCTCATTCTCTTCATCACTTCTCTCCGCCCCATCCAGCACTCTGACTTTCTACTTTCCCTGCTCGCTTTGGTGCGAAAGACTTGGGAAACGTCGTACCCATTACTCAATGTCATTTTGACTTTGACGTATTCTTGTTGCCATGTTGTTGCCATGAGGATTGTTGCGACTACGGGATCGCTGCGTCATATGCGTTTGCTGGTTGCTGAATCTTCCATGATCCACGGGCAGAAGTGATGGCAATTGTACTTTGACAATTGAGTGCTCCCGCTTTTCTTCGTGGTTGTTGGAAGACGCGTAGCAGGCACCGCAGTAGCATCCTATCGTGGCAATTGCATCGCGGGTGGCATCTGCATGTCGGGTGCGATCTCCATCGCGGCTGGAATCTCCATCGCGGCTGGTCGTGGCATCTTGTGCCCCGGAGGTATTTGGAAAGACGAGAAGCAGCTCAGCTCAGCTCATTTCCTCGCCGCCTTGACACAAGTCGGACTTGAAGTGATATGGCTCGGCAGTCTTCCGGATCTCACCGTACCAAGACCTGATCAATCAGCAGCTGATCCTCGGAACGAACGTGAATCTCTCTCAGACCGCACTGGAGTTGATGATGGGATGCGTTCAGGTAGGTTCTTGCGCTTCGGTGTGCCCGATTTTCGGAGACCACCGTTGGTCTCAAGGTTCAGTCCGGTGTGCTGCGAGCGTACGATTGGTGAGAGGGCGTGGGCAGCAGATCGTTGGAACGAGGTTGGAGCCGGCCGTTCCCGTTGGGGCAGAGAAGAAGTTGAAAACGGAAGGACACCACTTCCGATGGCCTTCAAGAAGTGACCGACGGCGAGTTTGTCTTGCAGCATGTTGAGCTGGTGATGGCCTTGACGTCGCCGCCGGAGTACTTCAAAATCGGTCCATAGATGAACGTTTGGGAGAGACTCATCGCCCAAGCCAGTGCCATCTCGTCTTGTCGTAATGTCCTTGACCGCTCGGGGCTTGTCGTCAAAAGTGATCGCAATGATCTGTCGAAGTCCCACGACGAATTGACAGTGCTGCCGTCCGTCACCGTCAATTACTGGGGGTTGAAATCTTCCGCAGCATACTTTTCCTTGTTCCTCGGCGCTCATAGAGGTAATCTTTCGTCGTCACTGCTTGCTCATTGCCTCAATCGGACTCTCGAGCGCCGAAAAGGTTGTTCAAACAATGTGCTCTCTGCGGTACTCTCCGACTTCACGACGGCCTTGATCTAGTTGTTGGAGCTGGATATCACCTCTATCCAGCTTGCTGCGGCAGAGTCGGGTCGAAGAAGTCCCGTTTCGTCTCTAACAGCAGCGAGGTGTCCGTTCGTGATCGCTGGGGTCGTGTCAGGCGCTTGCGTTCGGTTGAGCGTTCGCTTCTGGCGGGGCGAGAGAGAGACAGAGAGGAGCCAAGTTTTCAGTCCCTGGCAAAGGCTGGCTAGGTTCGCTCGGCGGTGCTGATGTTGAACGTTATCCCGGGGAGTGTATTCACCTCCTTCATGATTACTACGTTGTTCTCAAAGCTTCCCATTCGAAACGCTTCATTGACTTGCATCCTCGTCCTGTGCCTGGATCCGTCCGCAGTACCAGCTTGTATGTGTCGTACGCGTATCGTAGTATGGCCAGTGCGGCTTCGAAACCTGTTTGCCGAAGGAGAGGAGCTCGTCCGCCATGTTCTCCACACCAACGCAATACTGGACATGTCCGTTGATCACTTCCGAGGGCCGAGAGATGTCCGCTGTGATGATGCGGCCAGAAGACGGACAGCATCATACTGTGTGGAGTTGGTTACATGGAGCAACTTTGCCACAGATAGAGTCCTGTACTACTTGCTTGGGGTGTTGTAGACTCCGAGAGAAACAGGACGTGTTTTGTCTGCTCATTGTTTGCTACCTGTATCATGGTCGACTGGCATGTCCAGCCATCGCTCGCCCTTGCTTCATTGTCCACCGTCCATAGTCATGACCTCCCCCATACGTCTCGCTTCCGGCTTTGCTTTGTCCATGCATTCGGTCAACCATGTGTGTCTTTCGACCGTCCGTGTTCGGCGCTCGTTGCCTGTGTCCATACTCTTTCTACTCTTGCTCTCTGTCTCCCGTCTCGGTGTCGCGAGTTCGAAACAATCGCTCGTGTGTAGCAGCCAATTCTCCCTGCCGGACAGCGTCCGTGACCGACTCCTTCCCATACGCAGCATTCAACTCCGCTTGAAACCGAACATTGTCATTGCGAAGCTCCTCTACGAGTTCCATGACCCAACGTGGTAAGGTGACGCCGGCTTGCACAAGCATGTCTACCCTCTTGAGTGACTTGTCGTTGGAATCAAGGACCTTCTGCAAGTGAATGTCGAGCTTCCGACGCTCTTCCTTGCCCTTCCTCTGCTCGGCCTTGAGATTGTCAATCTGTTTCTTCAGAATCTTGTTCCTCTCTTGGAGACTCTCAGTCTCTTGCGCGAGTGGCACTTCCGAATTGTGAAGGCGGAAATCTTTCCCAGTATCCTCAGCGACGTCCAGAGACTGAGCTTCAGCGGTCTCGGTGGCCTCTCCGAACACGCCGATGGATTTGAAATACTCGTCGAATAGGCTCACGAACGGGGATCCGGCATCTGTGCTATCTCGAAGTTCGTCCTGGGATGGGCTGATCGAGTCGTGGGTGTAGGACAGGGGCGGCGTGGAACTGCGAGAGTGTTAGTGACTGCAAAGCTGTCAGGTGACGTCTGACTTGCAAGTCTGCTGCAAGTTTAACTTCCAAGTCTTCTGCCGCTTTCCACGCCATATCCAATGCCATTTCCATGTCCGCTTGCGATGCTTGGTGTTGGTGAAAGCTCGGATCCATGGTGTGCTGGAGACAATGGCGGTATTTGTGAGTGGGCTTCCTGCGGTCGATGAAGAAGGTGAGAGGAGGAAGAACAAGAGGAGACCGAGAAAGTGAAGAGATACCTCACTGGGCATGTCGCTGATTCATCTTGTGCAGCGCGCGGCCGCGATCGCGACCATGCGGAGGACGCGCGCATGCTAGGCCGAATCCGATCAGCTGGGTCAGCCGATTTGGCAGGAGCGCTGAGGGTCGTGACAAGAGGAAAAGTGGACATTGAAGCCAACAACACCCATAATCAGAGAGGAAGGATGAATACCTCGAGACATTCGCATGAGCGCGATAGATCGACATCACTTCCGGAAGTTCTACCTTCAACTCCGTATCCGCATCATAAGATCGACGGCTGACACCATGATCAGGCGCGCTTCGATCAGCGCACGGCCGCATCGACAGCATCGCGAGGTCTTGGGATGACCGGGTCATTCATGAAAGACATCCTGGAATATCTTCGGGTACGTCACCGAAGCAACCTCCTGGCCTCGTAGAGCTTGCGCTGAAGTCCGGCCCGACCAGCTCTACAGGAAGGTGTCAGCACAAGACTTCGTCTGCCGACACTTCATCTCTTTCTTCACCTCCTTCTCCTCCGCCCACTGAGGTTTGTAGGATATCCAAAGCCTGCCTATTGTCCGGGTACCGAGAACCCAGACCTGGCCCACGCTCCTCTCGGACGCCTCTGCCACCTCGCCGCACCACGAAGTCTCCCGCGCGACGAACGTAGCCTCACGCTGCTGGCATCGAAAACCATGCGCTCTTCGCCGTCGTGAAAGCCGAAGGACCGAGGACGTGTGCGAACTCTGGTCCGGGTGATGTGCGGGATCTTGGATGTTGAGAGTAACCGGGGACGAGGAAGAGCCAAGGAGTGTCTGTCTAGGAAATAGAATATGTGGATGAGCAGTGAATGGAGAAATCACATGGGAAAGCCGGATGGAGGTCGGTCAAGCAGGTTTGTATCTTGCAGCTGCTAGCGCTGTCCGTCCGGTCCTCGGACAGTTTGTGGTGCGGGTGTCTGGTTTGTGTGTACTAGATTGCTGGGCGAGTTCGTGTGCGGACGCGGCCGCGAGCAAGTGACTGACGGTAGAGGTGGTCATGGCGGGTCGATGTCCGAGCGGCATGACAAGATACGCCAATTCAACCATTTCACAACCCGCACCCATCATCTTCCATGCCGAAGCCACGACCATCGTTCATCGGCATGGCTCACGCCAAGTCAAGCCGCAAATCAAAGTAGCTTTCGGCGCCCTCCACGAAATCAAGCGTATCCTGAGCGAGACATCTGGTCGAAACAGCAGTGCCTTGCTGCAAGTATCGCCGGTTTGGCTCTTCAAGGCCTCCGGTACAGTTGGACCCGCCGGAAGACTATGAGTGACTGCTGGCGGTAGACGTGGTGATGCTATAACAGCCAGGTAGCTGTAGCACGGCGAGAACTCCGGTGCTCGCGGTCGGCAACGAAAAGGACTGGCCATGATGGTAGCCGATGGGTGGGATCAAAGCTCTGTTGGTGACACTTGTATGTGCTGGTCCTGATAATGCTGCTCATAGTGATGGTTCTTCTCATGCCGGTTCTTCCCGAAAAGAGGTCGGGGCGAAGGCGATTGGAGTGCAATCGTCGTCGTCGAAAGCGATTATGATGATATCGCACGTGCCGAGATCTTTGGAGGAAAGGTGCCGTCCTTGGAAAAGATGTCGCCAACTTCTTCCAGCTCGCCATAGATGGTGGGAGGCAATATTCGCCAGGAAGAGAAACGGAGTCAATGGCCCGTTTGTTTCAGCAGCTATCAATGTCATCAGTTTCACAACGTCGTTCGCCAATTGTTCAAAGCCGAGATTCGAAGACTTCCTCCTCTTTCGCAACCATTATTCCCATTCCTCTCTGCCTACGGACGACGCTGAAGAACGAGGCACTCGGGTAGCAGCCTCGACAACGAGAGCAATATCCATCGATCTGATTCGAGACAAGAGTGGCAGTTGACACTTTTCTGGGTCTTCGAAGGAAGACGAGGCGAAGAAGATGTGCAGTCGAGAGTAAGCCGAAGGGTCTTTGCAATGTCGCATGAGGTGCAGTCGACGCAGGTGGCAGCATGCTTGAGGAAGTGGTGTAAGTAGCCTCCTTAGAACCGGAGGACGAAACGAGCTTTTCGATGAGGTTGTACACATGCTGTCCAACGTGACGAAACGAGAACGGCTGTGTTGCCAGAAAGGTGCCAGAGACGTGCAAGTCGACACTCTGAATGATTCGTTGGTAGATGCCTGGAAATATATGGCCATTTGTCGTCGACTTAGATGCAGACCGCATTCAATGAAAGCAAGGGCAGCGATGCTGATCGTGACGAATGGACGGAGAACTCGAATGATGCGAGACGAAGGATCATGATACCTCATGAAGAGCACATTGACAGAGGAACGGGTCTGGTGATGGTCAGCCTGTTTCAATTCGAGGGCTCGCTTGCATGTGTGAAGTTGCAAGATCTGATCGATGCAGACACATCTCCGGTGCAGTCTCAGAAGAGCGTCCCATGGCCTGAGGTATTCACAACCGTGCAGTCTCAGAGTCGCCCGCGTGGGTCCTCCGCTCCCTCGTTGTCCCTACAACCAGTGGCGATCCCCTCTGCTCACGCTCACGCCTACGACCGTGCGCCGTCCCTCGCTTCTCCCGAGCCATCCTCTCCTTCACCAATGCCGCAAGCTCCATTCAAGATGGTATGCACCCACTGCCTTTGTGGACGGCGACGATGACCTTCACGCTACCCAGCGACAGCATTCCGGACTCCAGAGGTGCGGAAACTGCGAGGGTGGACACCTTCGATCGATGCGGAGTGAAGTAGTGAGGCAGCAAGGGTAGGTGGCTTTTGGGAAAGCGCATGGCATGGGTCGAGCGCAGGCATTCAGAATGCTCATTCCAGTGGTCGAACGCGGGACAATGTCGTGTGGTGTGGAACTCAAACACGGTCAGTCGGAGTTGAGGGGCTCCTTGCTGAGTGCGCAATACGCGGGTACCAGCGGCAAAGGAAGTACTCGAATCCTCTTGGCTCGCGCAGTAGGCAAGGGCGGCTTGCGCAGTTGGATGTGGTTTCCGCTTTCAGAGCATGTTACCTGCGTGTGCGTGTGCGTTTCGTCCAGTGTGCCCGGGCACTATATCCTCCGCACCTCGTATGCTAATGCAGGGAGTTCGGGGTGTCGCTTGACGATGACCTTCGACCTGTTGGGCTGTCCCACGAAACAACGGAAACTGTATCCTAGGTATGCAATTTCTTCAGGTAGGTGTAACGTCGCCACGCTGGCAAGTTCAGGCGGTTGAAGGGCAGGCGGTGCACGGCGTGTAAACAGTCGCTGCTGGGGAAGGAGGCTCGCGGCTGGATGGGTCCTCAGAGCGGCCAACTCGAGCTCACGGCGGTGAGGGCTGCCAGGCTGGTGCTCTTGCGGAAGCGTTCGTGTGTATCTGTCGGAGGGCCTTTCTCGTTCTCTTGCGGCTGCAGCCGGGTGCAGGATGTGGTCGTCGCAGTGCGAGGGACTCGACCGTGAGCGTGAGTGCGGATGCGGATTGCGGCGGGCTGCGGAGGGCTGCTGTTGTCGTCGGATCGTCTTTTCTTGGTCAAATCTTTCGATCACAGCTCGGATCTCAGCTGGCAGCCCTGAGAGACGCCGACGTGGTGCTCCCAGCCGGTTCACAGAGCCCCTCAAGCAGTGAGACGAGTGCCGAAACGACGGTGTACCAGCCCCAGTCGCAGCCGCAGCCGCAGCGTACACCCCAAACCACACTCGCCGGCATTCCCGGAGCCGACTTCGGACCACGCCCACGAGCGAGACCAGTCACGGTAGTTGAACGCAGAGCGCAAGCAGGTCCGTCCCGACAACCACGACAGACAATCGCACGAGTCAGAGACACGCCAGCTCCGCGACTATCCACTCCTTCACCGCCGCGTGGATCCCTTTCGCACCGATGCACGCAGAGTGAACCATGCCAGTGGCCGCCAGCCTTGGAGAACGCACCACACTCCTCGGAATCGTCATCCTCCCACGATCCGTCACCACCTGCTTCGCCGCACAACCAAGAACAAGGAGAACCAGCGTCGAGTCCAGAGCGCATGGGTGCGCTAAGCGCTGATTTCCATTCAGGGAATGTGTCGTTCTGAACGTGCTGAGATTTCCTCGGAAGCACTCCTTGGCTGCCGAAACGCTCATGGCTGATAAGGCAATCTGGCAATATCAAGGTAACATTGCTTCCGCAGCTGCGCAGTCGATCTGGACAGCCGGCGCATGCTTCGTTGATACGTGCTTGGGGGTATGTGAGTGAGGAAACTGGCGGATCGCGATATCTCCGGGTACCGAGTTGCAGAGCCCCAGAACCAGGACGACTTCACAGTCAGCCGAGAATCTGCTGCGGATCAGAACGGATGCAAGTGAGGTTATCGCGCTTTTCACCGAGAACGGCGAACTGCAAGCTCGTTGTCCACCATGGAACATGTTCCGGCTCTGCCTGGCGCGGCTGCAAGATTTTCCACGATTCCAGGCCTGATTCGGCGGGAAAGAACTTCGACAGACATCGATCTCGTGGGAGGTGGAGGTCTGTCGTTGTTGACAGGTGGAGGTCTTTTGTTCTGGGAAGCGGGCGAGATCTGTCGATCTGGACGTAGTGGCGTTGTCCGTAGTGGGAGCCAACGGTGGCCCATGTCATCAGACTGGGGAGTCTCGCGGTCAAGAAGCAGGCAGCGCGGAGGGCACACACACACAGACACACACACACACACTTACACACACACCTGCTAGACGAACATGGCGCGGCTTCATGGACGGGGTTGACCCTCAAACCTTCCCGTCATGCTCTTCACTTCTTTTTAGAAGCAAGAGGTACTATTGTTCTTCGGCGAGGATGAACGTACAGAATCGTACAAGGCGCGAGGGCTCCGTGGGCGTGAACAAGTTCCAGAAGTGGCAAAGGTCTTCGATTTCCAAGGAGAGTCTTCCAAATCGCAAGTGCTCGAACTCAGCGTCTGCAGCAAGCAAGTGCATCGGATACTTCAGTCGAGGCAGGCGTGACCTCGTCCAAGCAATTTGCTAAGTGCTCTGTGCTGGATTGCTGGCGTGACTCGGCGACTGCTGAGGAGACTGGCTGTACCTCTGCACTTGTCTGCTGGTCGCCGCGTGCATCGTTGAGGTCTTCACGAACTCGCGTCCTAGAAAGGAAGTCTGGACGAGCCATGGGCAACACACTTCCGGCGGATGCGACTCCACATCTGACCGTGGTTGCGACGGAGGGAAGAGAGTGTTACATGTAGTAGACACACGGCGGAACAAACAGGACCGAGAGTCTTGGAAGAGGGTGGATCGATCGAAGATGCCTTGCGGCTAGCTATTGTGGTCGGAGGTGGATCGGACGCCGTCTTCCAATGATCGCGAGAAGGGGTGTGTCGATGGCATGTGTGTCTGCGAGTCCATATCACGATCGTCCGGAGTCGAAGTCGTCGAACGTCGTTCGGGCGAGTCGCCGGCGGGGATTGGGATCATCGCGGGATATGTAGAAGCACGGAGGCGTGAAGCAGTCAGAGATGTAAAAGGGAGTCGAAGTGATGAAGTCGGAGATGACTGAGTGCGGGGTTCACGGTCTTGGCGTCCAGTGCAGGGATCCTCCCTCGTGCCTCGCTCGAAGCATGGCAACCTTCACCTTCGAAGGAGGGATACGCCTTCAAAGACCACCCTCTTCGGAGCCAAATATCCATCGGGCACCGACAGCATACAGTCCGAGACGCGAAACACGGAACTCTCCCTCTGCGATTCTCGTCTTCTCCCACGGACCCACCCACGAACCCACCAAGCGCAGCGGTCGACTCCTGCCCAACAGCCCTCATCTTGGACCTCATGCCGCCCGTGTCTCCCATGACGCTAAGCTACTGAAGCAAAAGGCTTCTGAAGGAATGAGAGTGAGCGAAGACATGGTCAAGGACAAGAACACGAACAAGGCCAAGGAAGACCATTCCAAGGCGAGCCCAGGGGAGGAATCCTCGTTGACGCCGAGGGAAGAGGAATGTCTTCGATCTTTCACGAGGAAGACGAAAGGCAAGGTGCGCGCACAACTCGATACTAACGCACACTGCCATAGAAGCTTGAACTGGAAATCGTCCGCGCCTTCAACCGTAACTTCCGACCAAACCCTCCGACCGCCTCCTCTGAGCAGACACCGCTTGCTTCACGTAATACCAAGGTGAAGAGCCATACGGCACCGGAGAGGCCACTTTCAAAAGCTGCGTGGAGCCAGGATGGGCAATGATGAGAAGGAGAAGCAGGATAGAGATCAGTCAGGCAGGGGCGGATGCCGCTGCAGTGGATGTAAAGAATTCAATATTCGGTATGAATCTCGCTTCTCATGAACCATACTGCGTAAGAAAGGTTGTCGTTTGGATCAAGAACGTCTCCCGGGCTGTAGTGAAGACGCATCTTCATGAAGTTGCGAATTGCGTCGGCCTTGATATGTTTTGAGATCTTGTTAGTGCGTGCGATTGGATTGAAGCGTTGAGGGTCCGAGAGGTCGAGAAATGGCTGGCGGAGCGCTGACAGTCGTACAGCTGGAAGGCATGTGAGTCAAGCACACACGCGACTTTCATCGCCAATGTTTGATCATGGTCGTGTGGTGACAGTGACATGCAGTTGCAAAACATCCGGATAGAATGCCGGGCGGATGTCACGGCTGATCGAGGGGAGGAATCGCGGCGGCTGGCATGGAATAGCCGCTTCTGCTGATACACCAGCCTGCTGAATGCTTGAATGTCATTTCAGACGTGAATCGTTCAAGAACCTGCCGGTAACGAACGATACCGGTGGCGTCTCCCATCTCATTATGTGACCGGAAGCATCGTCACCCGAAGCATCGTGCAGGCAAGCCAATCCCCGAAGGCCAGACCTCTCAGTAGCCATGTAAGTGGCTGTACGAAAGGAAAGTGGATTTCTCGCTCGAGATCATGCTTGGGAATCATGAAGTGGATAACATGATTTCGATGCCTCTGATCACTTGCGATTTGGTGCAGTCCGCAGTCTTCGTGATGGCTGTGAAGAATTCCTTGACAGCTAGGGAAGCACGGCGGAAGTGGTGGGTTGATTTGCCAGTATCTGCGGTGTACGTTTCGAGAGCCTTTGTGTAGCGCGGAGCTCTGGCGATCTCTGCTTCCAGCTTCTGCATTCGGCTGAGGAAATATGGAAATACCGATGCTCGCGCTTGAGCTAGTAAGCTCAAAGGAGCGATGTCGGTAGTGGATGTAGGTCTGTGGAGGTAGGTCTGTGGAGCCGAAGGTATGTTGAAAGCGAGTCCGTGCGTCTGGGTATAGGCTGCTATAACATGCGTCTCAGTCCTTGCAGGCTGGATGGAGAGGCTTGGTACTGTACGAGGACAATCATAGCGACGTTGAAGCTTGGCAGAAACGCTGTGGAAACTTCAGTACATTGGAGGGGGACGCCTGGGTTCTTTTGTTGGAAATTGTACCATTTGACGAAGTCTTGATGACGTCCGAGTGTCGTCCGGGATCTAAGTGCTGATCTCAAAGGCAGAGATCGAAGGTGGCGTGGACACGCACTCCATGCGAAAGCTTGGACGTGGTTGAAGCTTCGAGTGCTGGCATCTCGGAGGTTCATGAATTTGTATGCACGCAGGTCAGGCTTGGGCGAAAGGCGACCTAGGAGGTCGGGTGGCGGAGTTAAGTGATCGACAGCTCCTGCCTGGGCTGCTCGTGCAAATCAATTTCAGTGCCATATCGAGCAATCCTGATATCAGCCAGTAACAACTTTACCTGGTATGGGCGGAGAGCAAGTGCGGGCTCGTGTCGTTCGATGCTGGGCGAGAGACCGATTGTGAGCGGAACAACGAAAATGGACATGGTGACGGCGAGCTTGGAACTACGTTCAGCAGTCAGTATACTTGCCAGGCCATTCCTTGCGGCGCGGTCTAATCCAGTCCTGTGAGCACAGGTTCAAGAGTGCCTGCGGGTCCCGGGTCCGACTGCTGATCCTCACCACACGACAGCTCCTGTTTTGTAAGGCGTGAGTGCATCGAAGAAGTGAGTGCGTCTGTTAAGCACCTTTGCAGGAAGGTAAGAAGCGTGACTTCGTCTCTCTCGCTCCAGTGCAACGTACTGGCATGGTATAGGAGTGGCCGGCTTCGGACGAGAAGGTATCTCATTGCTCGGATACCAACGCAGGATGAAAATCTGTGCTGTGTCGTTTGAATGTGCATGCGTGGTGTTGCCGGCGATAGCGGGCGGATGGAAGATGATAAGAGAATGTGAAGAGGAAGACTGATAGTGCGAAAAGAGAAGCTGGATGTGCAAGCTTCATGACAAGGAATACCACTGGAACTACGATGTGGCCATGCACATAGCAGCAAAAGACTTACTGTTGGGAAGCGAGAGCTGCCATTTATTGCGGTCTAGCTTCCGCTAGCGAGTAACAGTGCCCAGTCGTCTCTCCCTCCTCATCTCGAGCTTTGTCGTACAACTCTGACCTTGGTAGCATCCGCGAAGGTGTGCTGGATTGCACAAGGCATCAGCAGTCGCCGTGAATGGATGATAGACGATAGTAAGGCGATCAGTCTTGTGATCGACGAGCTGGTATCTTTGTCTTTTGAAGCACCCCTTCCTGCTGGGCCATTCACTGCATTCGCCGGCTGGAAGTGCGAGAGTGGCTTCGAGTTCTTGCTCGGAGAACGCGGTGGGCGGAGCTGGGCGGACGCGATCGATGGCAGTTCGGAGGTGACGGACGAGTATACGTCGACTGTCGGTGCGAACAGACGGCGCGTGCGAATTTGCGGATTGCGCGAGTAATCTTTTTCCATCTCCATCTCTGCCTTTTGGCGAACTGCGCGGATTTTGTGTGATCGGCAAGGCGTTCGACAGTGTATTCAGCTCGCTGAGATCTTTTCTCTCTCTCTCTCTC
>AFIR01000581.1:0-10049 GCA_000223685.2 Zymoseptoria pseudotritici STIR04_4.3.1
CTAACTGCCCCTAATAAGACGCCCTTAGGGCTTATTAACAAATACGGCAAGATAACAAGGAACATAAGCTGCTTAGGTAGGGAGAGGTAGATATCGCAGTACCCTAGGAAGTCCCTAACTCTCTTATCGGTAAGGATAGCAAGCGCATACCTAGACGCGACATATAGTAGGAGAGGGGAACGAATATAGTAGGGAATATCGCACCATACATTAGAGCAAGGGTATATATAATATGCAGGTCTATTCGCCGCCTGCTTAGCCTTCCCCTTATAGTACGTAGTTTAAAGAGCTACGAAACCCTTTTAATCTTCGATCTAAGATACTAATATTATTATGCATATAACATAACCTCGGACGAGGTATAGCTATTCTATATATACTATTCTAATCTAGCGCTAGGAGTACCGCACTCCGCCTTCTAGAACGATAAGACATTATCTAAGGCTGCGACAAGATAGTCTATTAAAGTACGTATCTAGGTCTTCTTTAATAATAAGCGAAAGTAGGAAAGTACTAATATAAAATAGGGATTAGAGATTTAATATACGTATATAATATAGATTTGCTAACGCTCTTATTATTATCGGTCTCCGAAATTATATACTTGCACCGAGAACGTATAGATTAGGACCTAGTACTTATACGTAGGGACCGGCCTATAGAGGTTAAGGAGTTAAGGACTTTAGATATATACTAAATATTAAATAGGCAGGGACAGGTTCTCTCCGCGATAGTCTGCGCATCTCGTATTTAAACACGTGCTATAAGCTAGAAGGCTAAATAAATCCGATTAAGTTAGATTTTAGACTAGGTAATATTAATTAAGCATAGTTCTGCAGGATTTCTAAGCGGCTCCTCTCGAACTAGTACGGGCTAAGGTAGCCGGCTAAAGATAAACCGATATTAAGCCTTATAGTCTCCCCCTTCTTAGTCTATTCTAGAACTTATTAAATATAACATTAATATACTAAAGATATTAATTTGTCTATAGTAGCCTTATACGTTTATATATATAGTCTTCTCGCTATATACTCGCAGTCTATTAATTCGGTTTCTCTTTCGATTCTTCTTCGATCGGTACTAAGCCCTTGCTAATAGACATACGCGCTTATTTCTAATATTATCGCAGCGACGTCGACTAGAAGAGAGTATTACGTTATATATAGCTTACATTATGCACGCTCTTAATTAAAGTAGCCTAAATATTAAAGCCGCCTAATCGAATCTTTATTGCATGCCGCTAATTGGCCTCTAAACTTTAGAGGGACGCAGGAAAGCATAGCGTAAATAGCGTCCTAAGGTGTAATAGGAGATATCTATACACTCTATATATTCTTTATATATATACCTTTAAGCTCCTATACTATCTTAGCTATGCACCCTACGATCTTCGTGTACTCCTCTACTAGAGTTAAGGTTTCTTCGTGGATTTTGGTAAGATTTGACCGTGCATTACGTGATCCGTGCATAACGTGATTATCTCTTCTATCCGGCAGATCGACATCATTATCCAAACCGCTTTCGGAGGCACTGTTGCCATGCTCCAAGGCCGCCGGTCTCGAACGGATGCAGCTGCAGATCTGTACATTATACTTCTGAACCGTTGGTGTCGGAACAGCATTGCGATTGTGGCTCATGCGCGGACTATCGCGAACAGCTACAATACTCAGAGCCAAGACCATGTATGCAGCTTCTTTGGAAGAGCTAGCGAAGTATCAGTTTGAAGCTGACGAGAAATGCAGGGAGCCCAGACTCATATTCTGCAGTTGGACGACAATACAGGAATTCCAGCACTCCTCGCTGCGCATTACATGGCACATGCAGGCATCACATGCCGCGTGTTCCAAATGACATCGCTCTGCAGAGGCAGTGCTGCGAACATATTGTGGTTCAGCCTCCGTCCTGTACGTCCCCGGAAACGCACCATGAGTAAGTCAATATCTGCCTGCAGTAACCTCTTGGCTACGTACTCATCTCTAGATGAAGGTACCACTCCCGGTACTTAGACCGACTAGAGTTCGATCAAGCTCGTCAGCATTACCTAGCTCCTTGCCAGTGTGGCAGTCCGTCGGATTACGGCTTGTCACCAACCATTGCACCTCAAAAACGCCCAACAAAAGCCTGTACCGCAGGACAAATCACTCTGCCTTATTCCGGACCAAACGAGCGTGAACAAGCACCGTATATACGGCATTACCCAAGTCCTTGCCAGAGTGGCAGCCCATCGGATTGCGCCTTGTCACCGATTATTGCACCTCAAAACCGCCTAACAAAAGCCTGTGCCGCAGGACAAATCACTCTGCCTCATTCCGAACCGAACGAGCGTGAACAAGCACCTTATATACGGCATGGGATTCCTGGCCACGGTATCGGCCAGACCACGCAAGTCGCCCTAGACAGCATAGATCCAGCCCTCGCAGAGTCGAACAACGTCCTCATAGCAATGGGTCCGTCGCCAACATCTCAGATTGACGATTTCTTCGTGGAAGAGCTCGGCTAAGGAGATGCTGCTGCAACAGAAGATATCGATTGGAGCATGATTGAACCTCTGAGCACAACGCCGCCCTCGCTCATGCGCCACGATACCAGCCAGACCACGCAAGTCGCCTCAGACAACATAGATCCAGCTCTCGCAGAGTCGAACAACGTCCTTATGGCACCGGGTCCGTCGCCAACATCTCAGATTAACGACTTCTTCATAGAAGAGCTCGGCCAAGGAGATGCTGCTGCATCAGACGATATCGATTGGAGCATGATTGGACCTCTGAGCACAACGCCGCCCTCACCCATGCACAACTCCTTCGACGTCCAAGGCTCCCAATCACCACCGCGTTCAATGTTACCAAACGAAGGGTCTCAAACCACACCCAAAGAGTGCGAAGGCGATAGCCTCCGATGCTACGAGCACGGATGCAATGGCCGCAAATTTTCATCCCGCAGCAATCTGAGACGACATCGAGTTGAGAAGTCGAAGACACGGCCATCTTGCAAGTGTCCCATTTGCGGTGCAGTCTTCAGTCGGTCGACAGCTCGTAATCAGCACTATGCCAATGGATCGTGTAACAGAATTCGGCGATACTCTAATGGTCGCGAGCGCCCAATACCCCGATGTGGCTCGGCATAATCAGTCTCAGCAAGACTCAGCGCATAGAAACTATCAGCTTTTCATTGGCTCTTCAGAATTGATCTGCATCTTACGCTGGTCTCGAATCTCCGGCAGAAGGTGTCTGTGCATGTTCACACTTCTGGCTGTCCAGATGCCTCTTGTGCGCTGCTGGAACTAGACGTTCCACCTCGCCTCGCGATTGGCGATTGCTCGAGGCCAGATTCGAGGTGGTTTGTGTATTAATTAGTTGTATAGACCACGGGTTTGAAAGGCTGCGTGCGTAATGTAATAGAAGAGGTTGAGAGCAAATAACATATTGGACTGTATGAGTAATAAGTATAAGAAGTGAAGTTACTACAAAACCATAACTCTCTGTAAACCGTGCAGCCTTGGCCTTCAGCACTTTGTCCTTAATTAAAGACATCGCACTCTTCTCAGATTCGCACTGCAGTGAGCATAGGTTATTAGGCGTTGTACGCCGATTAAAGACTTGATCGGGACAGAAAGTCGAATTGCCCAAGTGGAATAGTAATTCTCATTATGAGCTGGGGATAGTAGAATGCAGGATTAGAGGACACCCTGGTATGTGAAACTAACAGGGTATCCAGCAACGGATCAATGAATCTACCGACGGGACTAGGCAGCAAAGAAGCACGCATGGCTGGATATACACATCCAATCAACGACTTGGACCTTGAAAGATGGACTGATGGGAACGATTTCTATGGTTCTCTTCACTGCCAAAAGTTGCCACAAGCGATAGCCACCCAATTCCACAATATTAGCTTGGAAGAATTGATCTCGAAGCCAGAGACGGATTCTGGCGTTGCGGATGGTATCCAGGCTCCTCCGCTCCAGACCACTGACGTTGGAATCGTGCAGGAAGGTGCATGTTACAGCGTGCTGTCGGAGCGACAGAAGATTGCTCTCTGCCTCGCCGCCTCCCTTGCCGCCATTATTGCACCTTTCTCATCGAATATCTACTATCCGGCAATTCACACGCTGGCCCAGGACCTCGATGTCTCGGTTTCGAAGATTAACCTCACCGTGAGCACCTTCCAGATCTTCCAGGGACTGCGCCCTTTCATCACTGCTGCTTTGTCCGAGACATATGGGCGTCGCATAGGTTACTTCGTGTGCTTAGCAGTATACGCGGCGGCCAATCTGGCGTTGGCTTTGCAGAACAGCTACCCTGCTTTACTTGTCCTCCGGATTTTGCAGAGCTCAGGCAGTAGCGGCACTATGGTCATCACGCAAGCACTAGTGGCTAATATTGCTACTCGTGCGGAGCGTAGTAGATATATCGCTTTCGCGACCATGGGTCAGCAGTCGATCACTTTTGCATAACTGATGCTTTTGCTAATTTACAGCTTCCAGGATTTTCTCTCGGGCCAGCTCTCGGGCCAGTAGTCGGTGGGCTGTTCTCGCAGTATCTTGGCTGGCGTGCCATTTTCTGGTTTCTCCTCGGACTCGGCGCGATCGTTATGCTCATTATGCTGGTCTTTATCCGCGAGACTTGTCGATCGATCGTTGGTGATGGTTCAGTGCCCCCACCGAAATGGGAACGCACTCTCGTCCAAGTGCTATCTCCAGACTCCTTCCTTCCAAACTACCAGTTACTGGAGAAGCCGAGGACGACCGTCACTCTATTGCGAGCACTTCAATTACTAAAGAGCAAGGTTAATCTAATCGTCGTTCTGTATGGGGGATTTGCGTACGCCGGCTATGTTTCAATTACCGTCACCTTGTCGTCTCAATTACATGCTCGCTATGGCTACAGCGATGTTATCACTAGTGTCTGTTACCTCGCGATAAGCTTGGGCAGTCTTTCCTCCTTTCTCACTTCGGCTGCGTTCACCGACTGGAACTTTAAGAGAGAGGCCAAGAAGCAAGGTATGTGCATTCCCTACAGCTATAGGGCAGCTTCTTCAGCCACTATATGTAAGATCTGGGGCTCACTACTACTTGTAGGTATCACCGTGGCCAAGAAACAGCAGACGGACATTAGAAACTTCGACGTCGAGCGGGCACGCTTGGCAGTCGTCTTTCCGATGCTTTTTCTTGCTTGTGGCCTTATCTCGGCCTACGGCTGGCTGATGGAATATCACATGCCACTGCCCGCTGTCCTGAGCGTTCTGTTCGTCCTTGCAAATCTCTTGACCGGAGTCCTGGTCGCCAATGGCACTCTCCTGACCGACCTGAACAACGAGGACAGTGCATTAATAAGCGCGGCAATGAACGCCGCGCGGTGTCTGTTGAGCGCGGGAGGTGTCGCGGTGGCGACACCGCTGATCAACGCAATAGGCATTGGGCATACTTCGACTGTCATAGTCGGGATCTGGCTGTTGTCAACGATTCCGCTGTGGGTTGTATACCAACATGGCTTCCGTTGGAGAAAGATGAACGACGGTCAGACATCGGAAACGTTGGCGCCGACGAGGCCCGAATAAGGAAATACACTCTGCCATGGCAGAGTCCAGGAACTCACAAAAGAAGTGTATTGCCCAAATACATAGCCATAGCGGTCGTCACAGAAGCAACCCACTCCACCCAGTCCACCAAGAATCCGGGAGCCTTTTACTGCCGATCGATGCTTTTCTCGCTATCCTGGGCATGGGCGCCAGTTTCCTCAAGAAACGAGACCAGATCCATCCACAATCTATCCTCGCTGGTAATGGCTTCGCAAATCACAGCTACCCTCGCCCCAATCGTCGCTTTACCGTCGATCAACTCATCATTGCCTGTGGGCTGGTCTTCAAGCCCACGATGCATCGGAATTTTCAGATGCTGGCGGACATACGCGTACAGAAGCTTCGTTCCGGTCCCAAGATAGTGTGCTGTGCATGGCGCGCAGAAAAAGGCACGTCGATGGGACTCGAATGCACTCAGTAGCGCGGTACTCATGCGGTTCCTCAGGACCGCAAGTTGGCTGACTGCCAGACAAGGAATGGTATCCAGGTCAACGCTTCTCCCTGTCGCAGAAAGTCCCGAAATGGACTGCACAAAGGCAGAGGCTGCGGAACGGCATCGATCAGTAAGATCTTGCGCCGCAGAATTCCACCAAGCGGTGCGGAGAGCTGCGACAGCAGAAGAAATGTCTGCTTGGCGACCGTCCTCGCTGGTCTTGCCGAAGAGGTCGTCTCGTGCTCGATCGATTATTTGTGGAATTTGTTGATGCAGAAACGTTGTATGCATCGCCCGCAAGTCGACAGCTTGGCAAGAGATATACAGGTGGGCCGCCATCATCATAGTCGCAATATCAACTGCTTGAGCAGAATAGCGCGATGATATCAGAGCCAGAGAATTGATCGCTTGGTTATGCATCTCTGCCGATTGGACATGGTTGCTGACCGGATTGGCCAGGAAGGATAGCTCCGACTGATATGCCGCCATGTTGATGTCAAGGCCCTTGAAGCAAAAGGAATGGCTCGGATCGTCCGCAGCAAGATTCGGCGGCAAGCCACGGTTCATTTGGTGGTTGATCACCTCGGTACATTGAGCCAAGAGCATTTGGCCCATCATCTGAATGCTGAAGCGAACTTTTTCGGTGGCGGAGGTGACGGATACCGCTTGGAAGTTTCCGTTATGGTATGTTCGGCCTGTCTGCACAGTGATCAAAGGATTGTCGGAACCGAGACTTGGTCGTATGCGAGAGCCAGGTCTTCGTACAGCGGACCCAGCCATTGTGGCGCTGTCCGCAATGTATAGCGATCTTGAGCAAGGCCCCCGTCCGGTCGAGTGGGGAGCTCGTCTGTGCACGATCCCATTGAATCGCTCAGACCTGAGACCAAGGAAGAGTCTTGAAGCATACTGCGAATGATATGAGACGCCTCTCGTTGACCCCAGTGAGGGCGAACATCCGAGATGAAAGGATCCAGCCATTCTACCCGTGCACTCATCGCTTCTGCCATCAACGCCGTCAGACCGGCAGAAAGGATCGCAAGTCGGGTAGCATCGAAAGTCCCAAGTGCTGCTACGGCTGCAGATGCTGCGGTCCCGTTGACGATGCCGAGTGCTTCACGAGGACCCAAAGTGAGTGGTATGAGGCCACACTCAGCAAGTGCTTCCTTTGCTGATACAACGCGCTGCGCATCCCCAACCCCGACTGTTGCATATACAGCCGGACTGCCTTCGACAAGGCCGGCGAGATACGCGAGTGGCATGAGATCTCCCGATGCAGAGATTGATCCGCGCAACGGTATGACTGGCTGGACATGATTCTTACTCAGGTTTAATAACATGTCGATGGTAGACCTTGGGATCGCCGAGTGCCCTCGAATACATTGGTTGATGCGCGTTGCGGTAACCGCTCGAACCCAGGAGGAGGGCATGGCGTTCGAGGCCGTGACATCTGGACAAAAGGCGGAGGGTTTGCCCCGGTCTCTCGCGAGAAGCACGCCGCTTTGTAGAGTCTGCAGTAAAGATTTTGCCAGAGCATGTTGGTCACAGGGCCTCGTGTCCGCGTTGCCTCCAAAGCCGGTATTTAGACCTTGGTAATAGCGGTCAGCTCGGAAGTATTATCCATCCGTTTCCGAAGCAGCTGGATCATACCGTACACCGTTTCACTTGCAGCCCTACCCTCCATCAGCCCCACGCTATCTTGCAGCCGTGAAAGCACTCCATCCTCATGCACGATGGCGATGCAGTTGTTCCTACGAATTCCATCTCTTAGCATACTTTTTGCGCAATGGCCCGTCAAGAGTGAACATTACCTAGCAATGGCCACCAGCTCTGCCGAGCACAATTCACGACCATCAAGGGGGACGTTGGTCCCTTTCCGCAATGCTGTAAGCCGATGCTGATCGTGCCGCACGATGTCGTATATCGAATTGGAATGCATCTTGCCAACCTCCGTCTGCCGTTTTCGTCTTTCTACTCGCTCGCTCCCACCTCTGATAAGGCAATGCTGTTTACGAGGCTTGGAACTCGTGGCAATGATCCCACAATCCTGCCAACCTTACCATAAGGCACGGACTCTCCAGAGATTGACAGCTCACGCTTCCGTCTGAAGGCATAGCTGGACAATCTTCAGAAGAGGATGAAGTGGTACAAAATGTGGTAGCTCCATGCAAGATGATCCGAGGCTCCTATCTCAAACACCTCTCTAAATATTTCCCGACTCCACCTGCTCTTTCAGCATTCTCCTCAAGATCTTGCCACTCGGATTGCGAGGAATGGACGTGATGAACCTCACTTCGGCCGTCGCCACTTTATATCTCGCAAGGCGATTCAGGAGATGTTCCTTGATCTCCTGCTGTTCAAGATTGACCTGCGATTTCGCGACGACAAGAACCAACGGGTGCTCGTCCTGCCCATCGCCAAGACTCAAAGCAGCGACATCCAGGACTTGCAGATGCTCCAACACCGTGGCTTCCAATTCTGCTGGCGAAACCGTCCAGCCGTTGACCTTGATAATGTCCTTGGCGCGATCTACCAGGTATACCTTGCCGTCTCGGAGAAAGCCAATGTCGCCGCTCCTTAGCCACCCGTCTTGACCAAAGCTTTCTTCGGTAGCTTTGCCATTGCCCAGATACTGTCTCATAAGTTGCGGAGACTTCACCAGGAGCTCTCCTGCGAGAGAGCCATCGGCTAGCTCCACAATCGTGTCTGAGTCGACTCGCACCTCGAAACCTGGGACCGGTCGACCTACTGAGCCTGACTCGTCGATCTCGGGATGCTGGAATGTGCTGAACCACCCGCCTTCGCTCATGCCCCAGACTTGCACGACTCTGACCACATGGTCGAAAGTTCGCAGAAACGTGGCACGTACAGCAGCGGACAGTGGAGCTCCCGCACATAAGACCATTTGTAGAGACTGAATGTTGCGTCTTGCATCGTCGTCTCCAGCTGCCTGCTGCGCTAGCCGTGATAGCATCGTTGGCACGACCATGGATTCGGTGATCTGGAAGTCATGAATCTTGCGTATGAAGGTATCGTCGAAGCGTCTTATATAATACGACGGGTATCCCAGCCTAATGGTGTTCACGACCATTTCCGGAAAGGAGAAAGCATGGAATATTAGCGTACAGTAAAGACGGCGCACCTCCGATCTATAAATGTTCCTCTAGTAGCTATATACTTGTTAATACATAATGCAGATAGAGCTAGAATATTATTATAAGTAATATAACGGATAACGGCGCGAATCCCCTAGGATCTAGTAATATTAATTCGGAGAAGCCGAGTGCACCTAATCTATAAACGTTCCTCTAGTAGCTATATACTTGTTAATACATAATGCAGATAGAGCTAGAATATTAGCGGAACGCTATTAATTAAGCGGAAGCCGAGCAGAATATACTATAACTAGTAGCCGAAACTAGAGGAGCTCTAGTAGACCTAGCGGCTCTTTCTATAGATAACTAAATTCGAGTACTAACCTAGGTAATCTCTAATTAACTAGCTATAGAAGATAATATAAAACCCTTAGGCCTAAAGAACTAGAAGCTAGTAGCCTAGAACGGGAAGTCGAGTATCTTCCGAGACTACCTTCTAAGACTAAGAAGCTCCTTTCGAGTGCGTTCCGGCCTAAAACTAACACTCCCCGACCTATACTACTAGAACGCTATCTATAATACTCTCCCTTAAAGCTTACAAACCTCCGGCATAAGCTTAGTTAGCTATAGTACGACTACTAGCTAAAATTCGACAATTTCCTACTTAGTACCGGCGGAGTAATATAGAAGAACGAGGTCTAGATTAGATACCTAAAACATACCTTTTCGAACCCCGCTAAGACCTATACTACCTCTATTACAAACATTAAGAATTATAAGAATTATATAAAGAAGGTCGAGTAGGTAATAACTAACACTATATACGTAAATGTCCCTACGCCGTAGTAATACTACCCGCTAGGATAAACGCGGTCCGCGCAGAACTAGTTCTAGAGAATAATAAAGAGAAGTCGGTATTATACCTAACTTAGCCTTCCCCCTAATCC